>RJWJ010016990.1:0-33628 GCA_004363605.1 Indri indri
GATTCAATTCCCTTCACAATAGCAACAAAGAAAATAAAGTATCTAGGAATATATTTAACTAAGAAGGTAAAAGACCTCTACAGGGAGAACTATGAGACACTGAGGAAGGAAATAGCAGAAGACGTAAATAGGTGGAAAACCATACCATGCTCGTGGGTCGGCAGAATAAACATTGTTAAAATGTCTATACTACCCAAAGGTATTGTCACTACTTTTAAAATGTAGTGTTCTAATGAATGTGTAGCAATATCTCATTGTGGTCTTAATTTGCATTTCCCTAATGCAAAACATCTTTTCAAGTGTTTATTTGCTCTCCATATGTCTTCTTTAGTGAAATGTCTTTTCATGTTATTTACCTATTTTTCCGATTGGGTTGGCTTTTTGTGTGTGTGTGTGTGTGTGTGTGTGTGTGTGTGTGTGTGTGTGTGTGTGACAGAGTCTCTCTTGCCTGGGCTAGAGTGCCGTGGCGTCCGCCTAGCTCACAGCAACCTCAAACTCCTGGGCTTAAGCGATCCTTCTGCCTCAGCCTCCCAAGTGGCTGGGACTACAGGCATGAGCCACCATGCCTGGCTAATTTTTTCTATATATTTTTAGTTGTCCGATTAATTTCTTTCTATTTTTAGTAGAGGGGGGTCTCGCTCTTGCTCAGGCTGGTTTTGAACTCCTGAGCTCAAACAATCCGCCCGCCTACGCCTCCCAGAGTGCTAGGATTACAGGCGTAAGCCACCTCTCCTGGCCTGATTGGGTTGGTTTTTTTGTTTGTTTGTTTTTTACTGTTGAGTTTTGAGAGTTTTTTGTATAGTCTCAAGGTGAATCCTTTAACAAATATGTAGTTTGCAAATACTTTCTCACAGTCTGTATCTTGTCTTTTCATCACGCATAGGGTCTTTTTCAGAGCAAAAGTTTTTGATTTTTATAAAGTCCAATTTATCATTTTTTTCTTTTATGGATTGTGTTTTTCATGTCTAAGAACGCTTACTGTTTTCTTCTAAATAGGTTATACTTTGCATTTAAATCTATGATAACGTTTTGAGTTTTTCTGTTTGCTTGCTTGTTTGTTTTGCATAGGTATTAGATTCAGGTTGAAATCTATTATTTTTTCACTATGAACGTCCAATTGCTCCAATGCTATTTGTTGAAAAGGCTTTTCTTTCTCCATTGAATTAATTTTGCACCCGTGTCAAAAATCAATGAAGCATATTCGTGTGGGGCTATTTCTGTGTTTTGTAACTTGTTCCATTGATCTAATTGTCTATCCCTTCACCAGTCTAATCACCAGTCTTGATTAGTTTAATTACATAATAAGTCTTAAAATTGGTAGATTTATTCTTCCCACTTTTTCTTCTTTTTCAAAATTGTTTTAATTATTCTAGTTCCTTTGACATTTTACATGTTATTTTAGAATGATATTTCTATATCTATAAAACATCTTGCTGTGATTCTGATAGGAATTATAGTAAGCCTGTATATCAACCTAGAGTGAAGGGATATCTTTATTATGTGAAGTCTTCTAGTCCATGAACAGGTATTATTCTCCGTTTATTAGATATTCTTTGATTTCTTTTATTAACTTTTTGTAGGGTTCAGCATATAAGCCCTGTACATGTTTTGTTAGGTTTATCCACTTTATTTTTTTTAAGGGACTGTAAATGGTATCATATTTTTAATTTCAGTGTATGTGTGCTAGTATAGAGAAATACAATTGATTTTTTGTGTGTTGATCTTTTACCCTATCACCTTGCTGACTTAAATTATTAGTTTTAAAATATTTGGGGTTTTTTTGATAGATGCTTTGGGATTTTCTACATATAAAATCATATCATCTACAAATAGGGAGAATTTTCCCCTTTCCTTTCCAATATGTATGCCTTTATTTCCATTTCTTGCCTTATTACAGTGGCTAGCACTTCTAAATACTATGTTCATTAGCAGTGATAGAACTAGTCATTCTCATTGGTTCTCTACTTTAAACAGAAAGCATTCAAGTTTTCACCATTAATGTCATATTAGCTGTAGGTTTTTTTGTGGATCTTCTATGTCAAGTTGAGGAATTTCTCATCTACTAGTTCTCTGAGATTTTAATCACAAACAAGTATTAAATTTTGTCAAATGATTTTCCTGCATAAACTAATAGAATTATGTGACTTTTATATTACTATGATGGACCACATTACTGACTTTTGAATATTGAACCAGCATTGTATCTGTGGAATAAACCCCATTTGGCCAAGGTATATATAAATAATTATATTGCCAAATTATGTTTACTTAATATAATTTTTGTCTATACTTATGAGTGGTATTAGTCTGAAGTTTTCTTTATTTTGTTCTGTTTTTTCTGTTTTTTGGTATCAGCTTCATAAAACTAATTGGCAAGTGTTCCCTCTTCTATTTTCTGGAAGATATTGTGCAGCATTGATGCCAATTCTCCTTTAAATGTCTTATAGAATTCTCTAATGAAACCATTGGGCCTGAAAATAAAACATTTGAAAGGATTTTAACTACAAATACAATTTCCTTAATAGTGGTGGGCTCTTCAAATTATCTAGTTCATATTGGGTGAGCTGTGATAATTCATGCTTTTTGAGGAATTGGTCCATTTTATCTAAGTTGTCAAGTTTATGTTTGTAGGGTTGTATATAACATTCCTTTAATGCACTTTTGATGTTTGTAGGGTCTGCAGGGTCTGTAGTGATGCCCACGCTTCATTCTTGACATTAACAATTTGTATTTTTGATCTTTTGTTTCTTTGTTTCTTTTTGATCTTTTGTTTCTTCTTTCTTAATTTTTTATTTCTTTCCTTCTCCTTGCTAGGGTTCATTTTGATCTTCTATTTCAAGTTTCTTTGTGCAAAAGCTTAGATTATTAGATTAAGACTTTTCCTCTTTTCTAACATAAGCATTTAGTGCTGTAAATTTCCCTCAGCATTGCTTCACCTGTGTTCCACAAGTTTTGAGATTCTGTGTCTTAATTTTCATTCACTAAGTGTAATTTCAACTTTCCCCATGAGATTTCCTCACTGACTCATGACTTATTTAGAAGTCTGTAGTTTAGTTTCCAAGTGTTTGAAGACTTTCCTGTTACTTTCTGTCTCTGATATCTAGTTTGATTCCATTGTGGTCAGAGTACACTCTCTGATTTAAAATTTTTAAATTTGTTGTGGTTTGTTTTGTGGCTCAGGATATGTTGTATCTTGGTGTATGTTCCTGGGACACTTGAAAAGAATGTATATTCTGTTATTGGGTCAAATGCTCTATAAATGTCAGTTGATGTGCTGTTTTTCTTTATGCTTGCTGATTTTCAGCTAATTGGCCTGTTACTTGTTGATAGAGGGGTGTTGGTATCTCAAGACATAATTGTGGATTTGTCTATTTTTCTCCTTTCCTTCTATCAGTTTTTGTTTCATATATTTTTCAGTTCTGTTGTTTGGTGTATACAACAGGATGTGCTTTCTGGTGGATTGATCCTTTATCTTTATGCAATGGCCCTCTCTGTCCCTATAATTTTCTTTGACCTTAAGTCTACATTATCCGATATTAATGTAGCCACTCCACTTAATTTGATTAGTATGTTCATGATATATCTTTTTCCATTTTTTCATTTCAACCTACTTATGTCATTATATTTGAAGTGAGTTTCTTATAGACGGAATATAGTTAGGTCATGTTTTATGTTTTCAAGTTAAATTTGCCAATATCTGTCCTTGAATTGACGCATTTAATGTGGTTATTGACATTATAGGGCTTACATCTGCCATTATATTTTTTGTTTTCTGCTTAGTCTCTTAGTTTTCGGTTTCTGTTTCCTTTTCCTATCTTCCTTTGGGTTACTTGAATATTTTTTTATCCTTCCACTTTTGATTAATCTATAGTGTTTATTGAGTGTATCTCTCTAGATAGTTTTTTTATGTAAAGATTTTAGTGGTAGCTACCATATATATTTTATATATTTCTATGTATCTATCTTCTTATCTCAGTCTTCTGGTTCTACCAGCTTGAGTGAAATGGAGGGCTCCTCCTTCCCTTTACCTCCCTTTACTCTCCCAGTTTGTAATATATAATTGTTTATGTATTTCCTTCACATACATCTAGAGTCGCATCAGTCAGTGTTATAATGTTTGCTCCAACTGTCAAACATAATACTCAGGAGGAAAAGAAAATTAAAATTCATCCCTACTTATCCTCCTTACCTTGTTCTTTCTTTCGTCCTAATGTTTCAAGAGTATTTCTTTCATCTTTTCTTTTTTGTTTAGAGAGCTTCTTTTATCCATTCTTTTAAGGTAGGTCTGCCAGCAACAAATTATCTTAGTTTTCCTTCATCTGGAAATGTCTTGACTTCCCCTGAAGGATATTTTCACTAGATATAGGATTCTGGTTGACACTTTTTAATTTAGTTGAATTTCAGCTCTTGAAAACATCATGCCATGTCCTCTGGCCTCCATTGTTTCCAACGAGAAGTTCACCATTGTTCAAATTAATTTTTCTCTAAAAATGAGGTTTTCTTTCTCTCTTACTGTTTTCAAGTTTTTTTCTTTGTTTTGTTTCTTACAAGTTTGATTATAATGTGTCGTTATATAGATTTCTTTGGATTTATTGCACATAGATTTCTTTGGATTTACTCTATTCATATCATAAAGTTTCTTGAATCTATAGGTATATGGCTTTTGCCAAATTTGAAGGATTTTCAGTCATTATTTCTTCAAATATCTTTAGCTCCTTTCCCTTAGGGACTCTGACGACATAAATATTAGATATTTATTGTTCTAGTTCTTCACGTCCCTGAGGCTGTGATGATTTTTTTCAGTCTGTTTCCCTCTGTTATTCAGATTAGGTGGTTTCTCTTGTACTGTCTTTAAATTCACTGATTTTTTTTTTCCTCTGTCACCTCTAATCTCCTCTTTAGACCATCCATTAAGTTTTGTATTTTGGTTACTGTGTTTTTTAGTGCTAAAATTTCCATTTGGTCTTCTTTCTATCTCATATGTCTTTGCCGAGATTTTCTATTTTTTCATTCACTTCAAATTTGTTTATAATTGCTCGTTGGATAATTTTCACGATGGCTGCTTTAAAATCATTTTCGGATAATTCTAATATCACTGCCATCTTGGTATTTTTGTGTATTGAGTTTTTTATTCAAGATTCTTGGTGTGATAAATGATTTTTAATTGAAACCTAGACACTTTGGGTATCATGCTATAAGACTCCGGAATGTATTTAAATTTTCTGTTTTATATGGACTCTTCTGATACTACTCTAACATGAGTGGGGCGCTCACTGCCTCATTACTGACAAGCAGAGGGTGAAAGTACATTTTCTCCACATGGCCTGATTGACACTGGAGTTGGAGTGACCCTCATTATTGCTGGGTGAAGTGGCAGTCATATTTTTTTTTCTGTGGTATTTGGCTGGAGTAGAGTGATTACTGCCTGAAAGTGTTTCTGTTTTTCTAGACTTTCCCTTTCCTGGTCATTGGACTAGAGAGAGCAGGATTTTTACTGGGGCTTGTTGGCATTTCCAGGCTGCCAGCCTCTCCAGTATTCAATCTGAGATATATGAGGAAAATTGAAAATGCAGGAAACTCACCTATAAGTTGTTCCTCAGGTCCCGATGTCCCTAGTCAGTCTTCCGTCTCTCTACCTTTCTTCTTGTGGTGTTCTACACACAATATCCAGGATTTTCAGTTGCACTTAGAGGCAGGAATATGCAAAAGCATTTCTACTCCATCTTTCCAGACACAAATGTCCCCCACCCTGCCACCAATCAGACTTCTCATGTTCTTGTATTTAGTCTAGATTTTTCACATTCTTATACTAGCTTTTCTTGATCCTTTGAGTATATTTTCTATGTGCCTCTGACAAAATCATCTTAAGTAATAAGTAAAATAAATATTGTTTTCATTATAAAAATTGTGATAACCAAAATAATTTAGGAAAAGGAAATACATTTTCACTTTGATTCAATCAAGCACTTATTTGGACAGAACAACACCCAACAAAGAGTGTTCTTTCCAATGTTTTAATGCTTCTTCCTTAAAGCAAAAAGTCAGGCATTTAGGGTAATTTAAATAGCTGTTTTAGAAAATTAATGTGTTTCTTTTGGGGCCAAAATTATAGCATACTATAACTTAAGGACCAAAAAGAAATTGTTCTGAAAAATAAAAATATTTATTTTGATCAGGTAATATACCCTAAATCATTTCCAATTTTGAGTAGCACAAGGAAATACAGGAGGACTTTCCTGCAGAAGGCAGTTTTCCCGTTTTCTTCACAGCTAACATATGACTAGAAGCAACATAGGTGGCAGGACATACGTCTCACCTGATTTCCAATATTGGTGTCTCAGTGGCAAGGCATTTACATTTTTGCATTCCTGGATTTTTAATTGAAAAAGAGATTGAAATCTAAATTAATGTTTTGGCAAAAGAGTATCTAAATGATAATGAGCATATCTATTCATTTGTTGTTGGGCAGTTGAGTATCATTTAGATCAAGATTAAACTGTAAAATCTATAATGTGATTTTCTACTTAACTCCGTGTTAACTTTACCCTCCTAGATGCTGCTCTGCGGAATGAACTGGTTCTAGAACACACACATTTTGAAAAGCTTTAAATCCAGACACTCACGATTTTTCATTTTGAATTATTTATGCTTCATTTATATAATTACTGCTCTCACTGGTTTTGATGTGTCTGAATTAATCAGGTACTTTTAAGATCAAACTAATTACTTAAATTGGAATAAGTATAATTGTGTTCAATAAAATACAACTTTTTTTTTTGTGGTTTTGTAGTAGAGTCAGTGAAAGCTTTTGATATTCCCCTAGTTCACAAAGTACTTCATGCCAGAGTTGACAATATCTATTGTTCTTAAAAATTACTTGTTAAACTATCAAGATTTATTCAAGATTTTTAATAGCACATAGCCTATAACTTAATTTGCTATAAGCAGATGACAGTGATTCACTTCCTTTCAAAAAAATAGTAAAATTAAGGCTAGATAATTAAAAATGAGATAATGCACATACTAATAAACACTAGTAGGCTGGATTATCTGTGTGGAAATAATGCAGACTAAGCGTAAAAAGACTTTCCTTTTTTTGGTATAACATAAATAAATCATAAAACCCATAAGAGGTAAGCATTTTGCTGTTTACAATCGAATCACTCTGGGATCTTTTAAGAACAGTGTTAAACTGATCTAATAAATATCCAGAGTTATCTGAACTTCAAATTGTGCTTCCTAATTAAACAAGATGAGAGGCATGAATGTCCCGCACATGGTGCTGGGTACATGATAAATTTTACATGCATGGATCATCTGACTAGACGTCACCATCTCTCAGTTAATTCAGTTCAGAGAATCTAAGTTTTGTTATTGCTGGAGTGAGTGCATTATTTTCTTTTTCCAAATTCTCTCAGTAAGTAAGCCCCAAAATTGAAAATAAAATCAAGTTCTGCTGACTCCAGCTGTGCCTGTTACGCTGAGTTTTGTATCAGCTATAAAGCAGGAACAGTTATGATGCTCTCTAACAACAACAAAAACAAAAATGTTTGGCTGTATCACTTCTCTTCCAAAACTATTTTAGAAAATTATGAACAAGTTAATAATTATTATAACAATGATTTTTAAAAAAGAAAGAAATCACCTGCAATTTTTAGTGTCATCAGTGAATATTCTGCTTATTTCTGAGGCAGAAATGGTAGTTCTTGTGCATCCATTCGTGCCTCTCACACTAATCTCTTCCAAGTGCCAGTCAAGGCCTTGCCCCCTTTTCACATCCATTGTTTGCAAAAGAGCAAAAACAACTGCTTCTCTTCTGAACACATCCACCTGCCAGAAGTTACATAATTGTTAGCAAGGCTGAGCTCCTTATCCACACAATGAGAGAAGTGCAACAAAACTTTCATTCTGGGAAAAGCAGCTGACTCCTGACTGGGGCTGAGTCATACCTCCAACCCTCTCTCTTTCTGAGATAACTTGAGAACTTGTGTTAATACCATTTTACATACTACTGGATCTGTAAGCCTTTCCTGGGGCATACTTAAGCAACTTTCCCTGCAGTTAGAATTTCAATGGTTAATGCAGAAACCTCTCATCAGAAGCCTCTTGAAAAAGGAAATTCCAAAAATCAAGAAAAACACAACTCACTCTATTAGTAGTTCTGACTTTTAGAGTGTACAGGTTGACAATGTACCACATAAAATGAAGTCACAAATACCCTCATCATCAAGTTCCTCCATCTAAAAGTGCAACCTAAACTGATCACTGATCCAGATTTACCAGACAAATCACTGGCAGGAGAAAAAGGGGAAAGAAAAATGAGCAAATATGTATTGAGTGGCACTCTATGTACTTTTTCATTTAATCCTCATGGCAGTCTTGTGACATTGTTATCATTTCCTCTGCTTTGCCAATGAACATACAGAGACTCACAGAGATTAAATAAGTTGTCTAAATTCATGAATCTTACGAGTGACACAAAACATAGAGAAATGTCTCTAAGAGTGTCTAAATATTAACCATTTACTACTGTGTTAGTAACAGTACATTTAGTCCTCACGTAGCCCTATGTGTTGAGTTATTTCTCATTTGACAGATCAGTAAGTTTAGGCCTCAAAGGGGTTAAATGATTTGCCCAGTTAGGACTCCGGCAACCAAGAGTTGCATGGCCACCAAGCCAGGGCTTTGAGGTGTGCTCTGCCTGACTCCAAAGCTCTTTACGATCCCACCAGGTGCCACTGCTTCCTGTCTGCGTGACTGCTTACCACGGTGCCACAACGACTCCTGGCAGAAAGCGCTTGTAATAAAAATATCAAATGTAGAAACTTTGACCTCCGTGAAGCAGCTCAACTTAATTTGAAAGCCACACATTATTGCTTAGAAAGGAATTTTGAACAGTTTGCTAGTGAACTATGAGGTGGAGAAATGGGAATACAACTGTGCGTGGCCTGCTTTGCGTTGACTGTGGCTTCAAAGGCTGTGCGTCATTCCGAGAGGACGATGGAGCCACAGGTTTGGAGCAGCCGAGTCTGAACTCCAATCCAGGCTAGTCTCAGTGGGCCTACTCTTCCCATCTATAAAATTAGATGATTCTATTTAATAATAAAACTAAGATCTTTCAAATTTTTTAAAAGTCTATTTGCAATAGCTAATGAAGCAGGACTACTGTTACACCATTTTTACTAGGTTTCCCTCTGAAATACATGATGTTTGACGACCTTAGTATTCCTTAGTAAGTTTACCACTCTCCTCCAAAAAGAGAAAAAGCTAAATTCCCTTCTAAACATCAATTTCTTGAGAAAATCATTTCAGTATTTTTTTGAATGTGTGTCATTATCCATAAAACTAAATGAATATTATAAGCCTGATGCCTAATACAAAGAGAAGCTCTGACTCTTGATGTGTTCTAAAGGCATCAGTCAGGAAATCCAAAGACACTTCATCAATTGGAAACATTTTCTACTGTGATGATTTGTTATTCCATTTAAGGACTTTCAAGATTAAGTGTGGGTTTTTAGGGAGCTCGTTTTATCCCAAGATACAGTATTGTCTGTGTTTGCCAGACACTGATGCCAGGTGACAATTGGACCTAATGGCTGTTTATCTTTGAGCACAGAAAACCAAGCAATAGATATGGAAATCAATGGTCAAATAGATGTGTCTACACATATCTACATGTATATATCACATGTAATTATCTAAGCAACACAGAATAAAAATTAATGTACTTCCTCTCTACATACCTTAAAACCCAGAATGGGGAACATTATAAAAAGTAACAAAAAAGTAGGCATCTAATCCTTTAATCTATTTTTGTGCTCTTGTAGGACTTATCCACTCAATATAATATTTATTAGGTACATGAAGGCTATTACGAGGTATCCCTGAAGAACTTGTCAATAAAAGAATTCTGAATATCTTCTGACAGTTAAAGTATAAAATCAAAATGTAATGAATTGGATAAGAGGTCTAGAAGGTCATCATGGAGCGAGATGATGGCTGCTACACTAGCATGGTTTGAGTGCAATCGACTGAATGTATACAGTGGTCAATAGGAAGAGGAGTTGGCCACCAATGAAGACAGCAGCAAGAATCACGGCTGCTATTTCCAAAGCTGCCTGCAGTAATGAGCAAATATGTATTGAGGATTTGGGGTATAATAAAAAGTGTATAGTTGATCTTTTCCCCCAGTTTCTGGTGCAGAACTCCTTAAATCTTTGGAATTCCCTGAGTGGTAAGTGGTAGAAACATCTTTTCTTATTAATAACAAGCCCATTTCAACCATACCTGACTTTATGCTAATGAGTTAAATAGCTCCAGGGTGGGGGCTGGTTACTGGAAAGACCAAATACGGTTAGAGAGTTGGAACTTTTAGCCCTACCCTCCAATCTCTGGGGAGGGGAGAGGGGCTGGAGACTGAGCTAATCACCAGTGCCCAGCAATTTTCTCAATTGTGTTTATGTAATGACATCTCCATGAAGACCCATAAGTGGTGATTCAGAGAGCGTCTGGCTTGGTGAGCACACCGAGGTGCAGGGACAGTGGCATGCCTGGAGAGGGCTGGGAGGCTCTGCCCTTGCTCTGTGTGTCTCTTCCATCGGCTGTTCCTGAGTTGCACACTTTATAATAAAACAGCAAGTGTCAGTGTTTCCCTCTGTTCTGGGAGCTGTTCTAGTAAATTATGGAACCAAAGAAGGGTCATGGGAGCCTCTAAATTTGTAGATAAGTTAGACAGAAATGTGGGTACCCTGGGGAGCTGGCATCTAAAATGAGGGCAGTCTGAATAGAGCCTGTTAACTTGTGGGGTCTGCACTAACCCTGGATAATTAGTGTATTCGTCTGCTTGAGCTGCCATGTAAAATACCATAGAGCAGATGGCACAAACAAAAGAAAATTTATTTTCTTACAGTCCTGGAAGCTTGAAGTCCAAGATCAGGGTTCCAGCATGGCTGGTTTCTGGTGAGGGCTCTCTCCCTGGCTTGGAGATGGCTGCCTTCTTCTCACTGTGCCCTCACATGGCCTTTCTTTGGTATATGCAAGGGTGAGGGGGAGAGAGGGAGAGAACAAGCACTCTGGTGCTACTTCTTATAAGGACGCTAATCCTATTGCATAAGGGTCTCACTTTTACAACCTCCTTTAGCCTTAATTACTTCCTTACTCCAAACAAAACTACACTGGGGACTAGGGTTTCAACATATGAATTGGGTGCGGGAGCACAAACATTCAGTCCATAACAGTTGGTGTCTGAAAATTGGAAAATTGATACTGAAAAAAGTACCATACACTTGATGTCAGGGGAAACAAACCATTCAGGACAGAAACAAAATTTGTCTTTGGGAAGAAGCCCTTTTGATTGGGAAAGCGTACCCATGGATGTTGTTAGTGTGTTTATGCTGCAGGATTTAGTCTGAAAAGATAGGTTGAGATCACAAGAAGCTTCATTTCTCCTCAGCCCCTATTAGGATGACCCATATGATATCTCAGCACCTTAGTTCCTTGACTTCCTCTGGTAGAAAGTGCTCCTTCTCCCTACCTCAGCCGTACGCTCTCAGGTCACCCTGGACTCATCACCCCTTGAAACTGATCTACTCCCAAGTATCCCACATTCTTCCAACAGCTTCCTCACCTTCCATAACCTTCCTGACCACCTGTTCCAACTATGTGGTGTTTCAGCCTCAATGGGGCCTTCCAGAAAGCCTCTGTTGTATCCCAATCATCTAGCCTTCCCTTCTGCTTTCTCTGTTTCCTTCTTTATCTGACTTTGATTCCATCCACAGTCCTCCTCTTTCAGAGATAGTTTTGCCAATTCTTTAAACTGTCTTGTCCTTCTTTTCATCATGTCCATCTGGAAAAAACCTGGATTAACCCTTCTGTATGCTTTCATCATACCTACACTCCCCCTTCACCACACTGCAACAACACCACAATCCGCCTTGTGGTGAAGGTGGAGCATAGGTGTGACGTCCTACTGTGGTGTCACTGTAGGTTCAGGACCACCAGTTAAATGGGCCCGCCACGCCGCATCTCTCAACCAACTCCAATGACCACTTGAAAGTGTCTCCACTTTCCTCCAGTCTACACCTCCACCCAACTGCCCCCTCACCAAGCAAAGACTTAACCTATCACTTAACAGAAAAAATTTAAGCCAACATTTGAAATATCCCTCACCTTCCAAGCCCGTCACCCTGCCTATGTCTAGAAACACCCACTTTTTCTTGCTCTGTTTCAGCAGGGCCCCTCCTCTTATCCACCTGTAGTCCCTGCACCAGTGTTTTGAGCCCAAGGAGTTACCAATTGTCCTCTCTCTCTAGTATAATCATCCACATCTATTAACCCTGTTGCCACCTTCATTTAAACTCCCCCAACTAAATCCATAGTGATAAACAGAAACCTTTCCTTATCATGCATCCTTGTCTAAACATTGACCTTTTGCTTTTCATGTACTTTATAGAAAACTCCCTATGGACAAGTTTTTCATGAACTGCTGGTAATTATGGCTCACATGCAGACCCTCTGCTCTTCTCACTCTGTACTCTCTTCCTTGACAATCTCATCCACCCTTAACTACGTCTTCAAACCAAATGTTGCTTAAATAATTACAACCCAGATCTCTCCTCTGAGTCCCAGACAGATTATGCAGCCGAAACTCAACTTGGGTGTCTCAAAGGCATCTCAAACTCAACACGATCAAGACTCAACGCATGATGTTAGCCTCCAAATCCTGCTCTTCTTTTAAGGTTTTCTATTTCAATTTGTGATGCTTCCATACTTTCAGATGTGCAATCTGAAGTCTAAGGGTCCTGTTTATGGCTTTTCTCTCTTTTTCTCTGTTCTACTGTCTCTAATCTCCAGCCCATCACTGATTCCTGTTGATATTCTCTCCTTAATACTTTTCAAAGCCTTCCTCCTCTCTCTGCTTTGGTTGGTAGTTATTCCTAATTCTAACATGCACCGACTCTTGTTTGAACTATCTTCTTGTGCAGACTCTGCCCAATTCTGATTCATTTTCCATGTTTCAGCCAGAGCTACTCTTTTTTTCAAAACTTAAATCTGAGCTGTAACAATCCTCTAAATTCCAGCGTGCTCTGGCCTCTCTGCCTCCCCCTCCAGCCTCACCGTGTGGGCTCATACCATTCTCCTCCTCCCCTCTGCTCTCCAGTCACAATGGGCTTCTTAGCTTTCCTGTGATCTGGAAACTGTCTCTGTGTGGTGACTTTCTCTGCCTGGAGGACTGTACTTCTCCACCTGCCCCCTCGCTGCCTTCTTATCTTACTCACCCAATAATTGATATTTCTGTGACTCCCTGAGTCAGGCCCTCTCTGATGGCCAGATGCTATTAAATGCTCCCCAAATACCACGTTTCTTTTCTCAGAACACTAACCTCATTTTGTAATTACACACTCATTTGTGTAGTTATTTTGATTAATACTTTCCAAGAAAGGGTTATATTTATTTTCCCCACCTTTTGTATCCCAAGCCCTATCACAGTGTTTGGCATATAGTAGGCATGTGATAAATGTTTCCTGAAAATGATAGTATAATCATAGCTCAGTGGCTGTGCTTTTTTTTTTAGATAAGGAACTTTGCTTTTGTTTTCTATGTGGGCTGGAGAAGGCAGCTTGAGAATTTTGGAGCTAAAAAGAGCAAGAGAGAAGATAAAAAAGAATAGAATAGGGGTTTCAACAGCATGGTGGTGGAGAAACTGCCACTCAGGGATGGTCTGTGATGGGCATGTTGAATACTCTTTGAGAGCAGTGATTCCTGGTTTTGTTTTGAAATTCTTTTATGACACAGATTTTTAGCAAATCGGTTAGCTAGTACAGTCAAATGAGCTCTTGAGAGGGACACAGAGGAAGGTAATATACAGGGGATAAGACTAAACTAGTGAGAGTTAAAACAACAGACAGAGATAGTAGTGACAGGGCAAGCAATGACTTTGGGGGCACCTGGGAAGAGTAATTTAGGGTGAGAGAGAATAAAGGATGAGCAGGATAAGAAATCCTCAGAAACACCAGAGAGGTGGCTGAATTGTTTATACGATGCCATTTGGGAGCCACAAAGTATTTTATTTATTTATTAAGAGGAAGGTATGACCCCTGAAGATTATGAAACTCAGGATAATTACATTACACAAAGAGGAAGAATAGCTCAAGATCCAAATGTTGTCAACAGGTTCAAGAATGTTATTCACTGGCAACTGACAACTTACAGAGACAAATGCATCAGATTACCTTAGTCTGGTGCCATTAAATATTCAAATCACTTACTGATTTTCCTTTGATCTGACTCCAGGTTCACCCAGCAAACTTCTGATTATATCTGGCTTCCCTCATAGGACTAACCAGGAGACGCTGCCCTTCAGTGTTTATGACAGTCCCTTTCTCATTGTGAATTAATAAATCAGTGTCCTGAGTTTACTCATCAACTGTATGCATGTGCATCTTTAGAGGAAACCACTCTCCGTTTGCAGCTGGAACCAGTTTTCAAAGCTCACGAGGTGAAACGATAGCCTCTGGACCATCAAGCGTCTACTGAGGAAGAGTCATCCTCTGGGGTCTTTCCAAGTGGAGCCTTTCCCAAACGATACTCCACTTTCCTGCTTGAGCATTTTCTCTGTTCTTCTGCCTTACACACAGGGATCTGTGTTAAAGTAACATTTGTTATAAAAGGAAGTATAAACATCTTCTCTTATTCTGAGAGTTTACAGCCCCTTTAGGAAAAAAAAATCTTCACAAATCATTCATTCAAAATGTTTATTTACTGAATAGTACTATAAAAGAAATGATCGAAAATAATTACTGAAATAAATAAAATTTGTTTTAAAATAAAGTAAAAGAATTGCATTTATGATTTAGAAAATTTAAGTTAACTCCAGCGAGAGAAATCAGGGAAAGCCCCATGGAGGATGTGAACATGGAGTTAGACTTGAAGAATGAGAGCTATTTCAACAGGAAGGGCTTTCAGGAAAGTAGACAGAACAAGAATGTGGAGATGAACAGGGTGTGTTCAGATCTTACAAGTAAAACAAGACTCTTTTTTATGGGCTAAACTGTGTCTCCCCAAATTCATACGTTGAAGTCCTAACCCCTACTACTTCAGAATGTGACCTTATTTGGAAACAGTGTTGTCATAGATGGGATTAGTTAAGTCAAAGTCATATCATCAGGATTGGCCATAATCTAATATGACTGGGTGCTTTTCTTTAAAAAAAAGTTAATTATGGACATAGAAAGATGCATATAGGGAGAATACTAGGAGAATATGAAAATGACCATTTACAAGCCAAGGAGAGAGACCTGGAGCAGAACCTTCCCTCACAGCCCTCAGATGGAACCAAGCCTGCCAACACCTTGATGCTGGGCTCTTGCCTCCAGAACTGTGAGACAATCAGTTTCTATTGCTGAAGCCAGGTACTTTGTCACGGCATCCCTAGCAAGCTAACACACCATTGCAATAAGGATTCCAGAAAGAGAAGTCCCAAGAAATAAGACCAGACAGATGTGTGCATGTTTTTTAAGAGGGTCATGAATGCCACACAGATCATTTAGTATTTTATCCTAAAAAGTGTGGAAACGGGCAAGAAAATAATTATTCTCCAATCTCCACCAGTTAACAGGTATTATTAAGTAATTTTATCCCATTTCTTTCTCACAAGAACTGCTGGAGAAAGTGTTATTAACATAGATATTAATTGCAGCACAAAATACCAGAACTAATTTACCCAGTGGTGCTCGATAAATGTGAATTGAGTGAATGAATGAGAAACAATATTCTGCCCCTGCTTGGGTTCAGCTACTCCAAAGCCTTAGCACAGTATTTTCCACTCGGTAGGTATCCTATAATATCTCCTGAGCAGGTGGTCAAATGTCCTAACTCCATCCATAGTTCCCATCAAAATGTGAGGAATAATAAATTTCCTACTATTTATTTCAAGGTCAATATCTCAAAAAGGAAGATCTGCTTCCTCCATGTTAATAGTAAGTTCCTGTGAAACAAAGCAAATTATATTTTAGCCTAAAAAAATATTTCTACAACTATCACTCCATATGTGCCCCGCCTACATGCCTTATCTTCTTTTTAAAGAAAATGAATTATTTGGTTTCTAATTCGTATTGTCCATGCAAACGGAGAGAACACGGCCACATTGAAGGAAAAGCTCGCCGTGGGGTTATCCTCCAGGTTCCTGAACATTCCTCCTCAAATGTTTGTGACCAGACTGGGCAGAGACTGGAAGAAAGGCCAAAAGAGACCCTTTCTTTTGCCAGTAAAATCCTGTTTTCTAAGCCTCCTCTGTTCTTATGCCCACTCTGCTAGACAGAGTGACAATGGCGTGCTACCCAGATCACTGTAAATCCTGTTGTAATCAAACAAGGAGTGAAAGGAAAACCCTTGATTTTCTATTCCTTTCTGAGAAAATTATGGGGCTCTGTGTCCAGTCCGCATAGCTAACCCACATAAGGCACATTTCCGAATAGTGCTGGCGAGAGGGACACCCATGACATTAACACACACATGCTCCTCGAAAGAACCAGCGGGAACCCAAGCTGGGTCTGTCCTTACATGTAGCCTTCCCTGGCCCAGCGCAAGATTGGTGGGGTAGCCACCACCACAGGAGAACTATGGAGGTCCTTGGAGAAGAAAGAAATAATTCACTCCAAAGAAGAGAAACTGTGCTTCAGGCTAGTTCGAAGGCTCTAGAGGGAAGGAAACTTTGAAGCCCGGCATGCTGCCTCTTGCTCAGGTTTCTGACTGCGTCCTGGGGGAAGAGGACTGCCAGGTGAGAATGCAGGGGCTGAGAGGTTTGCTGCCATCACCCTGGCGCCGGCGGGGCGCTCGCTGCAGCAGTCGGCGGGGCAGGAGGGGAAGGCTGAGCCAGAGCAGCCCTTGACCAAGAAGCTCCTCGCTTGCTACCCAGCGAGGGCTTGTGAGGCAGCAGGGCCGCGACGACTTTCAGGCTCCCAGGACAAAAGGACCTCTCTGGGCTGCCCCAGCTGCTGGGGGCTGGAGCTCTCAAAAAGAAGGAAAACGGTGCACTTTGCTGGTAGACATGAGCTCTTCCTTTTCAATCTCTGGGAGAGACCAGAGACCACCTCTGGGGACTCCGAGACGCGCTGGAGGGCTGCGGGGAGAGGGGCGCTCTGAGGAGCTCGCAGGGATCGGCTGGACAAGGGCCGTTCTGTGCGTGCCTGGCGCTCGCTCGCTCCGGCAGCGCCCGACTTGCCTTGTGGGGTACAGCCGGGCCTCCTCTCCACTTCTGTCCTCCCCTCCGCGCACTTTCTCCGCGTTCGGGGCTCAGTTCATTTCGGCCTCTCAGAGCCCGCTTCCCGGGTTCTCCACCCCACAACCAGCCCCTTCCGATCACAACTGCCTGGCTGGATAGCCTTCACATCCCGTACAAATACGGCATTTCGAAATGTCTGTCTATTATACATTTATAACTGCTGTTTGATCACCCGTCTTTCTCCCAGTGAATTTAAGCTCCGAGAAAGCCAGGAGCCTGCCTGTCCCTTCCCTTCTCCATCCTTAGTGCCTGAAACAGTCTTGGGCAAAAGGCAAGACCTCAGAATTTGCTGGCCCTGTGGAGGTAGGAGTGCTGGAATAACATGGGGTACAAACACAGAGGAACAAACTTATTTTATCCCTAGCTTATTATCGAGTGAACATCTAGAATGATCTCGGGACTCAAGGGGAGTAGGGTTGCTTAAAGCCAAGGCAGTGTGGCTGGGGTTCTGAGGGTAGTAGCGTGGATCAGGGTGCAGGGCCCACAGTGCAGGGACTCGTTTGTACGGCCCCTCTCTGTTTCACACGCGCCAGCCACACAGGGGTGGCGGCCGGGCTCAGATGGCCCGCCTGCCCTGATGCAGGTAGGCACCTGCGGCCTGGGCCCCGCGGCAGCTTTACTCTCTCTGGCTTGGCATTCAGTGAGCACCTCCTGGGAGCCTGCGAGCCCCTCCTTTGCTAACATTTCTTTGTGCAGCAGTTACCATGGCATCGACCTGCCTGGTTGACGTCTAAATATAGTGATAAAAGATTTCATCTGCTCTCAACTACCAAAAGACAAATTTGAGGAGCAAAGAAAAAAATCAATGTTCCGTGCCAGTTTTTGGCAGGGGGTGGGGGAGGGAAGGATATATTTTAATCTACTATCTTTCAGATGTAAAGAAAAGAGTGATTTATGGTTTTTATTTATATCTAAGAGGTTATTTGTTGCATTGTCATATTGATGTTATATTAAAGTCTGTTTTTTTAAATATCATAAGCTTTTTGGGGGGGGAAATAAACAACTATTTTAGAATGACTGTTTTAGTAATCTTCCAACAGGTGACATATGTGGAAATAACCCAGGAGAAACACCCTGTGATAGCTCAAAACATTGTACACTGAGGGGAGGAAATACACATTAAGGAATAAAAGGGATTTTTCTATGCAAAGCTACAAACTAAAGATAAAAGAGACATTGCATTGTTTCATGGCCAAGAAAAACCTATGTATTATGGAGCACCTCTGTTTAGGAGCAGCAAAGATGATAATCCTTTACAATGGTGATATTTATTAAAAGGGCCTTGGATGCAATATAAAAATTGTTCCTTTCCTTTTGCAAAATACTGAGCAACAACTCCAACTTTGAGAGAACGAGCATAATGTGAAACAGTCAGTAAGAAAAGATAGTGCATGAAATCATTAAATTAAGTGCCAGTTTGGCTCTGGAGGCATAAACTGTTTATGTAAAGCAGAATTAATTTATTTTAAAACCAAGCCCTTTGAATAGGGTGCCAAACAAGCTATCTGTTTATGTGGGTAGGGTCCTTCCCAGTCCACCTGTGGAAACACCATGGTTTATGCAGGAGCCCTGGGCTTGGGGTCAGAATGCTCTGGCCATTGAAGTGGGCCCTGCCAGGTTTATCTGGCAGGATAACCTTTATCTCCAGGCTAGCTCCAAGCCTGGCACGCAGGGACTTAGTGCAGGGACTTTGACGAATGCTGAAAGAATCTGGGCAGTTGATCCTGTAAGGCTGGTGTCCTGACGGTCAAGTGCGGTTTGGCCATTACTGCGACCCAGCATTGTGCAGCTCTAGAATTAGTGAAAACTACTTGTAAGGAAGAGTTAACTCGCGCTGCATGCCCTGGAGAACCCCACCTCAATGTCTTGGAAAGGAACAGTTGCAGAAGGAAGTAGGCCCTGTGAGCTGGGCCCATCAGCACGGCAGGTGTGAGAGGAGCCCTGAGATGGGGCTGCTTTCTGAGAGTGATGCCCTGGACCAAAGTCCTGACCTACAGCAGTTACGGCCTACAGAGGCTGGCCTTGCGTGTGTCTAATGCATCACATACTGTCCCCAGATGCTCTGTTTACACAGCATCCCCTTGCACACGCGGCCTCCGTGGTGAGGGGTGGGCACAGCGTTCACATGGGTGTTCTGTGTTTGTCTTCCTTCCTTAACTCACCTTTGCTGTGGGGTCCTTCCCATTTCCCTCACAATGACCAAAATTTCAATACCTTCAATACCCTGTCCACACAAAGTTTCTACCACCAAAAACACAAATCTGATGAGACATAAGATGAACAAGATCTGGGGATCTAATGTACAGCATGGGTGGCGATGGACATTAATTGGATTGTGAAAATCATTACACCCTGTGAATGTGTATCAAATCACTGTGTTGTTCATCTTGAATATACATAATCTTTATTTGTTAATTAAATATTTAAAATAAAAAACTGAAAAGTTAATTTCCACCAAGATATTAATCACTTAGTATTAATATATTTCAACATAAAGGAGTATTCACTTTGAAAAGACCACTGAGGAAATAGGGCGATGTTAAATCCAAAGACTAAATTGCTAATTCCCTTTGTAGCTAGGTCTCACATATTAGCCTAGCTATTATGCTATTCCGCATATGCATAAGGCGGGTGAAGGGGTGAAGGAACTGGCTGTATTGACTCCTGCCAGAGGAAAGCCATGTGGGGGGTGGGAGGGAGAAGAGTGCAGCCCCTGGACTTGGTGAAAGCTGAACATGAACTTTTGGAGGATGTCTGGACAATGGCCATGATCGACTCCATTTTCATTTGTTTTTTTTCTGTGATTCCAATATTACATAAATGCAATCTCAATTTATAATTTAGTGCATCGTTAACTGAGTTTCTGTTTCTTTTTTGGGAGAAGGGAAAGAGGGAAGATAAATATGAGCAATGCGTTGAACTCTGTTTAAAATCCCTCTGCCAAATCTATCCCCCCTGGCTTTTTTGCAGCTATAATTATTTTCACATCCAGTACGTTCATGTGATAACTCCAACACTGGCCTCCTCATTATTCTTTAGTTTCACATTTTTAAGGCCTTAAATAGTTTTCTACTTGTCCACCTTACCATCACCCTAAACTCAAGAGAACATAAAACCTAACTTGTAATCCTTAACCCATAAGTGTCCCTTCTCAATATTGCCATTTTTATCAATGGTCTTACGCTACCGTAGAGTCACTTTGATTTATATTTTTAAATTTCTTTCCCTTCAAAATGTATCATAGCTTAGCTACTTTCTTTCTAGTTTAGTGTCAGTTCTTGGGCCTTGAATGACCTCATGAATCCCAAGAGGGGGCCCACCCCTCTCCAATTCCAGCCCATAAACTCCATGGGAGCCCAGCCATTGCTCTATGCTTAGCACCATGGACAGTGCCAGGCATAGAGTATGCAATAAATATTTACTGAATGAGTGAGCATGTGCAGTTCTTACGGCCTCTAATTTAGACTTTTGAAGTTGTCTACAAATGAGGTTATACCGAAGATATTTATCATACAAAGTTAAGCTTTTATTTCATTTTTGAACAGCATCTCCCATGGCGTATCCTTTTTTCAAAATCTTCTATTTTGTGACTAGCACAATTATACTACATTGCAATTTTTTAGTGTTAATGATGTTATGTTAAATTAATATATTAAACTATTAATACATCAGAATTTTTGTAAGCTTGTTTGTCTTTTTCATTTTTAATACACCACAAATCTCAGAAAGTAAAGCAGGTATAGACTGGCTGGGCACAGTTGCTCATGCCTGTAATCCTAGCACTCTGGGAGGTCGAGGCGGGTGGATCGCTCAAGATCAGGAGTTCGAGATTAGCCTGAGCAGGAGCGAGACCCGATCTCTACTAAAAATAGAAAGAAATTATCTGAACAACTAAAAAAATATATATATAGAAAAAATTAGCCAGCCATGGTGGCGCATGCCTGTAGTCCCAGCTACTCGGGAGGCTGAGGCAGGAGGATCGCTTGAGCCCAGGAGTTTGAGGTTGCTGTGAACTAGGATGATGCCACGGCACTCTAGCCCGGGCAAGAGAGTGAGACTCTGTCTCCAAAAAAAAAAAAAAAAAAAAAGGTATTGACTGAGATCTCTCCCTCTCCCATTGCCTAAGAGACCCTAACTTCAGCTGCTCCCTCATTTGTGTTCTGTTACGGTTTTCTGAGGGCAATGCTACGAACAGGCGTTAATGAGGTTCTGGTCATTGTTTCTGACTTGTGCCCCACCATACCTGAGCTGTGGTCCACATTTTGGGCGAGGGAGGGCTCAGGAGCACCATCTGCCGTCAGCGCTCTGGGAGCTCAAAGGCTGATGTAGCCAAATCCATCTTCTCTGTTTCGGCGGCTCTCCTTCCTTGCTGCCCCCCTCACGGGCAATTCCCCTTCCCGCCTCTGAGCCACTGCCCCTGCCATTTCCCCATCCACGCCTCTCCCCCCAGTTTTGTAATGCCCTCCCCAACTTTCCCCCCAAATTCCACTACAGACAGCTCATTTTCCTTAGCTGCCATAACACAATGTGCTCAGAGAATTTTGCACATTCTATATTCTTCCTTTTGTATAATTCTCTGCTTTACATTTATAGTTTCAACTCCCCATACCTTTCCAAGTGTTCTTTAAGTCATGGGTCTTTCCTTCATTCACTTAACGAACACATACGCTAAATCATTCATGTCCCTCGTCGAATGGAAGAAAATGTACCGAACAAATAAATACATGTGTATCTATGATTGTAAATTGTGACAAACAAAAAGGAAAGGAACAAAATATTATGAGCAAAAAATATTGACTGAAGATATGACCAAGAAGGAAATGGATAGAAAATGATGTAGTGTAGTAAGCTGGTGCGTGGGGGTGGTTTATAGAGGGTCTTGGAAGTCACTGTCAAGAGTCTAAGATTTTATTCTGAGGACAAAAGAGGCCAATGAATGGATTTAAGCAAGAGAGTGCCATGTCTTTTATATACTGTGTCACATATATCTATGAAGCAACCAGCCCAACTTTGGACACACTGTGAAGTTTACTCTTCAGTACCCATGAAAGAGAAAACAAAAAGCAACAGTAATTGCATCGAATTAATGCCAAGTACCTTGAGAAGGTGGTGTCAGCAGCGGCCCTGTCCTACCATAAGGCAGAGGCTAGGAATGGCTGTAACTTGCTGTTTTGCATTCCCTTTTTCCCTTTCCACTAAAACATCTTATCAGCTTAAATAATCCAGTCAATTTACAGAGATGGCTACAGTTAATACATTTAAGTTCAGTCACTATTCCTAAACAAATTTTATTTTGAAGAGAAATTTTTCACCAGAGTGATTTTGAACATGTTCAGGCTTTTTAATGAGTTGAAGCAACATATGTCTCTTTCAGTTAAGAATAAAACCAAATACATAAAAAGTATATTATCCTCTCCACATGTTTTTCAAAGATGCAGCCTACCCAAAATTATGTGACATGGTGCATCACTATCTCGAAGACTCTCTCTCCATCATTTACACACACGGAGCAGCTGTGATGACTCATTTCCTTCACTCAGTCAACAAGTAGATTTTCTACACCTGTGTGATGCATAAGGCCTGTTCTAATGTTGTTGGGATAAAATCCTAGAAATGGACAGTATCATAGAAGTCCATTCTGCTACCTCTTTTTGCCTGATTTACCTGGCTGATTTGTGGGTCCTGAATTTGATTTCATTGTTACTGTCTTTGAATATAAAACTGAATGTGAAATTTAATTTCCATCACCCCTACAGCTGGTGTTTAGCTCACCAGGGGGCAGATTCTATCATTTTCTAAATGAGCTTTCCATCCATGGCAAATCCATTTGAATGTTGACGTTTTCTATTCTCCTTTGTACCTTGCTAATCTTTGGGGTACCACAGACCTGATAGTTGTGTTCTCAGTAGCAGAATCATGATATAAATAATTTAATATTTTGATAGCACTTTACTTCAAAGATGAAACACAGTTGCTGTTTACTAGCATCTTTGAGGCAGGCTAAAGTCTTATTTTAGAAAAAGAATATTTCTTTAAGAATGCCAATGCAACTTCCTAAATGAAAATCCCATTTCTGTTACCTTTATGAAAGCTTTAGTTCTTAGACTTGGAAGCATTTCTTAAATTTGAAAGCTACCTAGAGCCTAGGCATAAATGACAAATACATCTTTTAAATATCTTCCTTAACTCACTAAACTAAAGCCAGAGTATTTAGTCATTCACTGAATTCATCAATATATTTAACAAAATTATCTTATCATGTTTACCACATAGTAATCTCTATGTGTTTTATTTTCTATTGAATAATTTTGCTAGTCCCCAAATACTAGTACCTAAATATCAGCTGTAATAGTTCATTACAGCATAGTGGTTAAGAGTGTGGACTTTTGGAGATGATGGATTTTGGTTATGGTTAGGGCTAGGGTTGTGTTTAGATTTAGGTTTAGGCTTAGGGTTAGGGTTTGGGTTGAGGTTAGGGTTAGGGTTGTATTTAAACTTCAAGTTAGGGTTAGAATTTAGTTTAAGGCTAGGTTAAAGGTTGGGGTTCAAATCTTGGGATTTTTAAAAAATCTTCTAGCTGTTTATTTTATCACCATGAGCAAGGTATTTAACTTAATTGTGCCTGAATTTCCTCACTTACAAAAGTGAGGTGACAGTGCTTAAATTATACAATTGTTTCAAAAATTAAATGTTTAGTAAATACAAAGTACTTGGAAGAGTGCCTGGCATGATGGAAGAACTCAATACAATTAGTTTTATTCCTGTCAAATTTGAATCTGACCACAACACTAGGTCCAGCCAATATTTCTTTAAGATAAGTGCTTACTTTTTAATTTTAAATTATTATGGGTACATAATAGTTGTATATATTTTATAGAGTACAAGATAAATGCTTATTTTGAAGCCTTGGCAAAGACTGAGAAAAAGAGTGATCAATTTTTTTGGCCCCCTTGTCTCTTTGACTCCAGCCCAGCCCTTTTGAGATTTAGCCTGGAGCACTGCAGGCCTCTGTCCCTGCTGTTTCCCCAGGCTTTGAAGTGCAGCTCCAACGCCCAGAGGCACCCAATTTATATGCTCAGAGTCACTTAAGTATCTATCATGAGAGCTGATTCAGAAGCAGGAGATTACAATTTAAAGCCCATAAAGGGGCATTTTAAAGCCCATCAACGGCTTAGAAATCTAAGTTTTTTCTGAGCTATCTCAATCTGGAGTACAATAGGTTTTGAACCAAAACCTGTCTTCAAATTCCATTCATTTCTTTCATCAGCAACCACCAGCCAGGTTGATATGTCTGGTGGGACAGGGATTTGGAAACGCGTCCACAGGCTGCTGCAGCCCGCAAGGTCCTGACAACCATCTCTAGAGGCAGGTACCCAAGTCAACATCCTTACACTGGCCATCATTTCAAATCAGCCAGAGAGCCCAAAGAAATATAAAACTAAGCGTGTGTATTCACAGTCACTCAAAGAAATGAATACCTGGAGGTGCCCACTGGGTCCTGCAGCTGTCATCTGAGCTGACCTCAGGTTTGGGCTGACTCGTGTTTGTTATTTACATCTGTAGTTCTCAGGCCAGAAGCCAGGACTCCTAGAATAAACTGCCACTTCTGAAGAGGGAGATAAAAGTGTCTGTCAAGATAGGAAAAGAGGAAGAAAATAACCTTTTTGCTGTTCACAGATTTATCTAATAAATTGGCGTAAGTTGGTCAGTCTGTTACTCGCTGTGCATTCCTTAGCTGCCCTTCATGTTGTTTAATTCTAATCAGTTATAACACACCAGGAAAGGGACTGTGCCCAGGTGTGCAATCTTTCTTAGAGGTAACATATTATCTTCAAGAGGGGAATTCCTTTTTGAATTTTGATGTGCCCCTGACCTCAGGACAAGGTGACTATTTAACCCAAGGAAAAGCATCCATCTGGGAGCCCAAGGTTATTTCCAAACATCCTACCAGAAATGGGGAGGAAAACACTTACCTTTTGAAGGAGTAGAGTCTCATTTAGGCCAGTGGAGTGCTATTTTGATTAATGGAGCAGTGAGCTATTTCCTAAAGAATGTGGCAACAGTTTTTGAAGAATTCCTTCACCTTCAGAAGGTGAAGGGATTGTAAATTGGTGCAGCTCAAGCACTCAAAATAGCTCCTGATGTAGATAGGAATTATCAGCTTTATTTTCCAAATGGGGAAAATGAGGCACCCGTCTTAAATGGTTCTGCATGAGTGTTGGGGATTGTGTCTGTGTCTCTGACACTGCGCACAGATGTGATTGAGAGCAAAGATAATGACAAGTAGCATTGACTAAGCGCCAGGCACATGCTGGAAGCTGTTCTTAGTGTTTCACAGGGTTCATCTTCACAGACACTCTAGGAGGCTGATATTATTTTTATCTTTATTTTATAAGTTAAAAAAACATATATATATATTTTGTGTGCGTGTTTTGTGGGGGGGGGCACACGGTGATTTAGTGCACTGGAGCTAAGATCTGAACCGAGGCGACCTCGCCGTGAAGTCCGTGTACTAACTGCCGCTGTGCTGCCCCGAGGAGAGACATGGCGCCGAAAGGACCGGCCTTTAGTAAGAGAGCGGGGAGGCACGGAAAGAGGATGGAAAAGCATCAGCAGACAGCAAATTAAGTGAGGGGAGGGGAGGAAGAACGATGCTCTCAGCCAAGGAAAAGAAGGGTCTGTGGGGAGCACACTACAGAGCAGGTCAGAAGAGAAGGTCTCTAAGCACTGGACTGTTTCCCAAAGGTTAGATACCTGGTCGCCTTTCCCACGTTACAGCCACCAAGGAATTTAAGACGTGTACTGAAAAAATTACCAGGGCTAGAAAAACTACCCAATTCCTTGAAGAAGGGAGTTACCTAAAATAATACACTTGAGGGTCTATGCAAGATAATGACCACAATTCAGAAGAAAGGAAATACAAGCTAAAGTCAGGAAATCTGAGAAAATATCGCCCCCTTTTCCCCTCATCCTTTTCCTTCCTGCAGAGCCTGCTTCACCCAGCGGCCAGTGAGGACTCTGGAGCAGGACATGAGCTGCCGCAACAGTGCCCGACCCTGCGCACCACCCAGCAGCGATGAAAGGAAGGGCTTCCCGACCTTTTCAGACACAGACTGAGCTGCAACAAATTCAAGACCTTTAAGTTGTCAGTTTTACTACATGATTTGATGATACATAAAATTCTTGGTCCATGCCTTTAGGGTTAGATCTTACTAAAGATTGAAGCACTCACTTTAGTTATAAGACTATGAACAGGAATTATCCATGTTGAAAGGAAAAGCGTGCATGTTTTCAGCTATGTGTCCAGCACTGCGGAGCCGCTGTGAGGGCTCCTGACTGTGAGTGTGCGTGAGTGTGGTGAGCACGCGACTACCAGAGGCGAGAAATGTGTCTTCCATAAGGCTGGCGTGATGAAATCACACAAGGTTAAGGAAGCTAAACTAAAGAAATAACGGGTTTTTTTTTAGTAGAACGACTGTGGTCAATAAAGTGCAAATGGGGAAATCTGGGTCACTTTCAATAAAAAGTAAACTTTATCACAAAGACAACTTCTCCATTGGCCTTGCTAAAGCGGCTTTCTGGTATTCATTCTTTACTTCTATAAAAATAGAAAACTTAAACATGATTGAGTTGCGATTACTCAACTTTGCTGCTGGAAACACTTGGGTTCCCTTGTCCCTCTCCACGACTGACCCCCTGTGGAACCCTGTGGAGATCGCATAATGTGTCCCGGCCTCAGTGATCTTCCAGGTAAGGGAGAGGCAGCACCAATGCCTACCTCCCGGTGTCACTGTGAGGAGGACGAGAGAAGATCCGCGCAGAGTGCTGACGAAGCCCCTAGCACAGGGTAAGTTTGCAGATGTTCACAGCTCTAACTATTCACACCATCTGACTTTGATGGCTCCATGAAGTACTTTAAGGGGAGCAGTAATAGCATTACAAACTGCATTTCAGTTCTTAATAAAACTTAATTTTATTAAGATTAATGTTTATTTCACTAGCACATGATTCTACTTCTTGTGGCAGCACAGAACTGTTTTTTCTTTGTCGTAATTGTTATCTGTTTGTTGCAACCTTTCTATTCCTTCTGGTCACTGGGAAACTTTGAAAGAATAAAACGATTACATTAGATAATGAATTAGAATATTTGTCCATCCGAACTAAGGCCTCACAACGCTGGGAATTTGAGAATCACATATAGAATATTTTAAATTTAAGCTTGCTTATAACAAAATGACAAACCTGAGATCCACAAAAGTTAGATAATTGTCCATGATCCCATAACCCTGGCAACTGATGCCTATCCCAGGTTTAGTCTTGTATAGCTCACTTCTTGACCATTTCTACAGCATTTGTGCCCAAACTACAAGTGTCTATTAATTGGCCCATTTCAGTCATCTAAAATTAGAAACGGATCAATGAAGAGCATTGCTCGAGAGATTCAGAGAGAGATAATGAAGGCAACTTCTTAGGAATCACTTTTCTTATGTTAATGAAAATGTATTTAGCAAATTGAAACCTCCTCCGTGGCATAGTCCATTTCAGTGGGTGGTCGACACAGTGGTAACACTGGGAACTGCATGATATCTGCCAGCCCCGTTACTCAGAGTATATCTACAAATGATCTATTGATAGTAATACAACATAAATAATTGTTATCACCTTCACTGGGGCAATTTCTGAATATTGTCAGAAAAATTGTAGAATTTTAGAACTAAAAAGAAAGATAGAGACTATCTAGTCCAACTCAATTGTTTTAGAGGTAAGAAAACAGACGTCTAGGAAGGCCTAATACCCCACAGAATAGATTTTGCATTTTGTGCTCAAGGAAAAGGACTGAAGGCAGTGACAGTACATGGCTAAGCAAGAGCTCATTGGGTTACAGGTGCCTATTTTATGTAATTTAAAAAATATCATCATCCCAAAGCATTGTCTTGCAGTGACAGATATGATGGAGAGGAAAAACACTCTGTAAGAACGGGACCCTGGGCCTCTGTGCATCCTTCTGCATTTGTGAAGAGAAAGGAAAATCTGAGGCTCCCCTGACTTGCCCTGTTGCTCCTGCCTGAGTAGACGAGATGGGAAATAATAGTTTCCACCATATGTAGTTACACTTGGTCATAATGCCCCAAACATTACACATTATTTTAAGATTAAAGTCAGACTCAAATGCAGGTGGGGGAAAGCTCTGGTTGACAAGACCTCTAAGGATTTTCTCCACCACTGAGATTTCAGAAGTAAAATCTCACCCCGCAGAGAGGTCAGGCCATGGCTCAAGGGGAAAAGGACACCTTGCTCTGTGGTTAATCAGGCTTTGTAAAGCCATTGTTTTCTGTAATAACTTTTTCCTTGTGCCATCTTTACTCTTAAAAACAACTCTTATATCCAGTGGAGAAAAGAATTTTTAAGTCTTAAGATTTGGAGATCTGGAAACACAGTGGGAAAATTTTCAGAATTGATAATTCTGGCTTTTTTCCACACCAATTCTGCAGTCCTAATAAAAATTTCAGAGAAAAGAGCTTCATTGCTGGAGTAGCAGGATAATTTTAACTGAGCAATCAAGAAAATGAGTGGTAAAGTATATCTAGTTTTAAAATATTTCTACTATAAATATAAATGTATAGAATTCAGAGAGTTTTTAGAAAAATATTTTATATGCACCAGAAATTACTTTCAGTCATTGAAATACATACAAAGGATTATGGAGTCTCTCCTATATTTTATGTTATATTTTATTTTTTGATTTTATATATATTTATTGGTTGCCAATTCTACTGTTTCCCATTTATTGGCCACATGTACATAGAAAATTCTTCTGCTGGAGAGGACAGAAAACATATTGTCCCTTACCTCGGAGCCCTCATGAATGGGATTAGTGCCCTATGAAAGGAGATAGGAGAGAGCTTGCTTCTTCCCCCTTTCTCTACACATCACGAGAATACAAGAAGATGGTGATCTACAAACCAAGAAGACACTCACAAGACACTAGACCTACCAGTGCCTTGATCTTGCACTTCTCAGCTTTATTAGTTCCCAGAACTGTTAGGAATAAATTTCTGGTGTTTAAGCCAACCAGTTCATGGTATTCTGTTATAACATCTGAAACTGGCTAAGATACAACTCAAAATATGCAGAAAGGGCTTGAACAAATTTCAACACTCTTTCTTGATTAAAAATCAACAATATCAAAAACAAAACCAACCAAATAAAAAACTCGACCAACTAGGAATAAGAGGAAACTTCCTTAATCTCATAAAGGAGATGTATGGAAAAACCCATAGCAAGCAGCATACCAATAATGAAAGACCGAAAGTGTTCTCCTTAAGATCAACAACATGACAATGATGTATGTTTTCACTAATTCTATTTAACATTATGTTGGGGCTTTAGCCAGGAAAATATAGTAAGGCAAAAAAATTAAAAAGTGTCTAGATTGAAAAGGAAGAAAACTATCTCTCTACATAATGTGAATTACAAGGGATCCAATTTTTTTTTTAAAGAAGCTATTAGAGGAGTGATATTAGCAAAAATGTCAGAGTAGATAGCTCAAAGAACCCAGCCCTCCAGAGAAACATCAAAAAATCAAGCAAAAACTGACAGAATCAACTTTGTCATAACTCTGGAAAACAGTCAAAAGTTTATAGCAACCAAAAAAATGCTGAATTAAGAAAAAAAATTAAAAGTGATAAGAAGGAGTTATGGCATTTTTACTTGTCCTTGCTCCATCTACCACCCCAGCTTGTTGGCCATCTTGAGGACAGAAATTCATGCTCCCAGTGTGGGACCCTAACTCCTGGTTCAGGAAGGAACAGAGAAGATATTACTCTTAAAGAATTGCATTTGTTCTAATCTGCCTGGGGGGCTATATTAAGAACTGAGACAAAGCACTTTGTCTTGCTTTGTCTAACTTAGAATTCAGGGAAGAGTTCTTGAAACAACTTTAGGGAGAATGAGCAACTGCTGCTACTTGGGCAAAGATTACAACTGAGGGAAACAATAGAATGTCAAAATTGTGAGAAGAAAATCTAGGGAGAGTTTCTTGAGGAAATTGGCACATTCAAAAGTGTTCACGTGTACTGAGGAATTTAGAAAGCCATATACATGTTTTAGCCAGAACTCAAATACATAAAATACCTGAATAGATCCTAAGCTTTCATCTCTGGCTGATCTCAGGCTCAGGTCAAGCAGGGTGTGAAGGCTAAGACAGAGTGGTGAACAACCTGAAAAAGCACCGATGGAGTGTTCCAACACAGAGACAGTCTGCAAATACTGGGAGAGGTTTTTCCCTTCTCTCTTCCTCTCTCTCTTTTCCTTCCTTTCTTCTTTCTCCTGACAGTTACGAAAATCTCTATCAAAACATAAATTTGAACAGACAGAAAAAAGAATCACAAACTCAGAAGGTATGTCAACTGAAATTATCCAGTCCAGAGGAACAGAAAATAAAAAAAAAATGAATCTAAGAATCCTCTGTGACAACATTAAGGATACTAAAATTTTCATGATAGGAGTCCCAGAAGGAGAGGACAAAGAGAAAGGAGTAGAAAGAATATTTGAATAAATAGTGGATGAAAATTTCCCAAATTTGATAAAAAATGTGCAGCTACACATTCAAGAGGCTTATCAAACTCCAAGAAAAATAAGTTAAAAGAGAGCCACACAGAGACATGTTATAACCAAATTGTCATGGCTAAAGACAAAGGAGAATCTTGAAAGTAGCAAGAGAGAAGTGACTCATCATGCACAAAAGATACTGAATAAGATTGTTGACCAATTTTTCATCAGAAACTATGGAGACCAGAAGGCAATGAGATGGAATTTTAAGTGCTGTGGGGAAAAAAGTGTCAACCAAAAATTTTATGTCTGGCAAAGTTTTCTCTAAAAAATGAAAGAGAAACTAGGACATTCCCAGAGAAACAAAAATTGAGGGAGTTCATTGCGAGTAGGCCTGCCCTACGAGAAATGCTAATGACTAAAGGAGTCCTTCAGACTGAAATGAAAGTACACTAAGACAGTAACTCAAAGCCATACAAAAATGCAAAGAACTCTGGAATAGGAACTATATGAGTAAATATAAAAGTCAGTTTTATAGTGTTTTTAGTTTATAATTCTATTTTCTAAGAAGACAAATGCATAGGACAGTATTTTTGTTTACACAAAACAATAATATGAGGTATGTCTGGAAAGTATCCAACCATTGTTAATATAACAAGAATGATATTTTTCATATTACATGGTTGGATACTTTCCAGACAGACCTCATATGTGTTAATGAGCACACAATGTACAAAGATATAACTTATGATAATTACGATATAAAGGAGAGGGAGCTTATATAGGAGCAGAATTTTTGTATGCTATTAAAGCTAAGTTGCTATCAATTTGAACTAGATTGTTATAAATTTAGGATGTTCATTGTAATCTCCACAGTGATTACTAAGCAAATAACAAAAAATAAAGACATTGAATTTGTAATCAAAAACTTCCTGACAAAAAAAGTCCAAACCGGTTTGCTTCATTGGAGAATTCTACCAACCACTTAAAGAATTAACACCAATTCTTCTCAGATTATTTTTAAAAAAGTAGAAGAGGAGGGAACACTTCCTATTTATTCTATGAGCCCAGTATTACCCTAATACCAAAGCCAGACAAAACACCACAAGAAAACTATAGATACATATCTTTTATAAACATGGATACAGAAATCCTCAAGAAAATATTAACAAACCAAATTCAACATAACAGTAAAAGGATTGTGCACCATGACCAAGTGGGATTTATCTCAGGAATGCAGGGATGATTCAACATAAGAACATCCGTGTAATATACCACACTAATAGAAAAGAAAGAAGAAAAAAGATCATCTCAATTGAAGCAGAATAAATAAATGACAAAATTTAACATCCTTTCATGAAGAAAAGAAAAACTCAAAAAGCTAAGACTATCAAGCAGGGGGAAGGGGAAGTGGAGGGGCAAAAACCTACCTCATGAATACAGTGAACACTATTTGGGTGACAGGCACACTTGTGGCAGTGACTCAAGCATTACAAAAGTGATTCATATAACCAAAAACATTTGTACTTCCTTAATATTTTGAAATAAAAACAAACAAACACACAAAAGTCCTGAAAGAGTAAACATATCCTACTGTATAATGGGACAGAATAAAAACATGTCACTGTTATTTTTGCTAACTCTTATCTTGTTAAATATTAGTATTTGTTTATTAAGTAATATTGCATTCACCTTCTCCTTCTGCAAAGTCTTACATTCTTATGTCTCTTAAAAATACACAACAGTCGATTCATTAGGTTGTCTGTTCGTGTTCTTTTTGACTTTTGGATATAAGCATTTATGGAGATAAGCTTTCCTCTCAGGACTGCTTTGGCTGTGTCCCACAGATTTTGGTAACTTGTGTCACCTTTGTCATTTAGTTCAAAGAATCTTTTGATTTCCACTTTTATTTCGTCATTTATGAAGGAATTGTTCCACAGGGAGTTGTTTAGTTTCCATGACTTTGTGCAGAGATGAGTGTTTCTGCTGGGGTTGATTTCTATTTTTATCGCACTATGATCTGAGAAGATGCATGGTATAATTTCTATTTTTTTAAATTTTTTGAGGCTTTCTTTGTGTCCTAATATATGGTCAACTTTAGAGAAGGTCCCATGAGCTGCTGAGAAGAATGTATATTCTGTGGTTTTTGGGTTGAATGTCCTGTATATGACATAGTGCTGGAAGTCCTGGCCACAGCAATCAGGCAAGAGAGCGGAATAAAGGCATACAAATGGGAACAGAAGAGATCAAACTCTCACTATTTGCTGATGATATGATATTATATCTAGAAAACCCCAAAGATTCAACCAAGAGGCTACTGGAACTGATAAATGAATTCCGTAAAGTTTCAGGATACAAAATCAATACACACAAATCAGAGGCTTTCATATACGTCAACAGCAGTCATACAGAAAACCAAATCAAAGATTCAATTCCCTTCACAATAGCAACAAAGAAAATGAAGTATCTAGGAATATATTTAACTAAGGAGGTAAAAGACCTCTACAGGGAGAACTATGAGACACTGAGGAAGGAAATAGCAGAAGACGTAAATAGGTGGAAAACCATACCATGCTCGTGGGTCGGCAGAATCAACGTTGTTAAAATGTCTATACTACCCAAAGTGATCTACAGATTCAATGCAATCCCTATTAAAATACCAACATCATTCTTCACAGATGTAGAAAAATTAATTCTACGCTTCGTATGGAACCAGAGAAGACCCCGCATAGCAAAAACAATTCTGGGCAATAAAAACAAAATGGGAGGCATCAATCTACCAGACTTCAAACTCTA
>RJWJ010016991.1:0-34167 GCA_004363605.1 Indri indri
AACATAAAATAATTAAGACATAGGGAAATAGTTATTAATAATTTCAAATTTCCTTAAGCATGAATTTTGGTTAAGGAATGCAGTTTTGTTTAGAGCAGTTTTAACTTTAGTTTGGAGCCTGACATTTAATGCTGTAGTGGTCTTCACTTGTTGACACCAATATATAAAGTATCTAGGGAGTTGTATGTGCACCAAAAGTATAGATTGTAGAAGTAATTTTACAGAGAAATTTATGAAATGTGTTATGTAGTTGTAGAATCAGTAAGGAGTTATATGATCTCCTGCTAGTTTGAGAGAATAAGAAAAAACAAAGGAAAAGGAAGTAAAGAAATATGAGATTAGATTTATGTGATATGCTTTCGAAATCATCAGTTTTATGATATCCTGCTGGTAGGGGGAAAATTACATTAGACTCAGATAGAAGGGTGCCATATTTTAGTATATAAACTGTCACTCTACTTGCTAGGCAGGCTTATATTACTTTCGCTTTTAAATTTAATGATGATCTAAGAAAAGTCTTTTTTTTCCCTTACTTCCAATGCTGAAGTAGTCAACACTCTGGCAAGAAAATCCAAAATCCAAATCCAAATCCAACCTTTGTATGAAGGTTTTGCATTTCTTGGCTTGGAATTTTTTTTTTCCCTCCAGCAAAAGAGCATATAAAATGGTTTTGCTTCTAAGTGTAGGGAATCTCTGGTGTAAAATGGGTTTTACACTTTTCTTTGTTTCACGTTTGTCCACTACCTTAGAAAAGAATAAAAGACATAACTGAGATATTTGGTCTATATAATACCAAAGCAGTCGATGGAAGACTGAAATATTAATAATAAACATCTGCAATACCTCCTCATATTCATTTGAAAAGTAAAGGATTAGGCAAATTAGATCACTGAAATCATGTAGATAGCTTATCTAAGTGAATTCGTCTTTAGTTGGTTGACTAACAACTAAATGGAGGAATCTTTTAACTCAAGCATTTGACTCCCTGAAGGACCTTAAAAGTATTTGGCCTAATGCAGCCACTTTGCAGGTGAGGAACACACCTGAAAATATTAAGTGGCCTTTCTATCTTGTCTAAGTATTGAGTAATAGCTAGTTGAGAACTCTATTACAAATACTGCACATACATTTAGGCAAATAGAAGTAGATGTGCAGATACATTTATGGAATTTATAAATTACTGCTTTATAATATAATGTGATAACATTAAGTTATTTGAGAAAAACATTGCAGTATTTTACTATTTGAAATTCACTTTGAACCAGTAAATATGAGTATATTTTTAATACTTCAGGAAAGAATTTTACTGTCTTGACACATTACAACTGTTCAAAATCCGTTTTAAAAAGCCACATAATTTTACCTTTGGAATTGCAATACTTAGTGTAGAACAATCAGTATAATTATGGATAAATGAAATCACAATATTGCAAGAGCAGCTTCAAAACCAGACCGATGGATTGTTTCCTTCCTTTATAACTCAGATATATTTGCAAAACTGTAGGAGAAAAATACAACGCGACAAAAATTCTAGACATCATTTAAAAAACATTTCAGGGATGTATCAGTAAAATTATAAAAAGGCAATTAAAATTTAAGTGTCATAGGGAGCCTGCCCATGGTGTTGGCATTGCTGCTGCTATGTAACACTAACACTGGCGGTTGAGGTTTGACTATTGAGCTACCTTTGGGAACAATGCAGTTGAATTAATGGTATTATTAAAGTCTTAGATTTTGCATTTTTCTAGTTTCATGCTGAATTTTTCTTTCTCTACTAACTCCATGCAGTTTTTGAAAATCTGTTTTAAGTTTTTAAAAAATGATGAGTAAGTTTCCAAGTGTATAATTTTAAATTACTATATGAAGTCAATGAAATCAGCCATCACTAAAGTAGAAGCTTCGCTTATCATTTAGGTAGAATATTTTTGGTATGTTAGCCTTAATTTTTCAAAAAGCAACATAAATTGTATTATGGGAAAACTATGGGATAATTAATTATAAAACTTTAAAACTTACAGAGCTTACTATTTATGAAGATGAAAAAAATTTATTTTGGTAATGCTGGTAAGATACTCAATGAGATTTTCTCATTTTTCATTTTCTTCCTTGACATTAAGGAGCACATGCACTATTCAGTGACACCCTGGCATCTACAGGACTCTAAATCCATACATCAATTTTATTCATATAAATTACATTACCTTTTTTAAAGCATGTTTCAGTGTCCATCATTTATTTTTTAATCCTTTTATTAATAATATTTTAATTGACAAATCATAGATACATACACTTATGGAGTTAACAGATGTTTTGATAAATGTTTACAATGCTGAATGATTAAATCAAGCTACTTATATCCACCACCTCACTTACTTGCTTGATTATCATTTCTTGTGATGAGACATTTGAAATTAACTCTTAGTTATTTTGAAATATACAATACATTATTATCAACTATAGTCACCCTGTTGTGTTGTCTACATTTACAACCCTGAATCCGTATATCCTTAAATACAGACACAGTGAGCATTGTATTCCTACTATGATAACCAACAACTAAGGTAATAACTTGGTAAATAAATTTATCTTTAAATGAATTTTGCTCACTATCACAGAAATGCCTAACAAAACAGATGGGCCTGGCCTCGAGCCTGTAAAGATCGAGAAATTAAGACGCGATAGCCCCAGTTAGGCGGTGTGGAGTATGCTGAGGATTGTCCAGGGGAAACACATTGCCTGTATCCACCTCACCCTGCTCCTCCAGGGAGGATCTAGGGATTGAAGGGAAGCTTTTCAACTAAACTCACTCATAACACACACAGGAGAAGGAAGCCAAACTATGAATCACAAAGGAGACTGCGGCTGATTCAACACCTGCAGCATTTATTCTCTTTAACTTTTCAACCTCCTCTTTACAAAGCCAGAACAACGAATTAAACTAGAATTATGCATAGACGATAGGTCTTATTTAGATCTATTTGCTCTCTATTTGAATCGAGGATTGGACACAATGGTTGACAAAAATCAGCGAATAACCCATGGAGTTTGACTTTTCTTCCAGATTTTCAGGGTCTTAAAGACAGAAATTAAAGAACAAGGGAATTGGTTGCAAGACTATGTTAGTAAATCATGCTTATTTTTCTGTCTTCTTGGATCTAAATTTCATATGCTATTCTCTTAATTCTTTTTCATGTACCAATTAGTAACACTGCAGTTGATGGGAAGAAAAACAGGATTTTGCGTGTGTGTGAAAATAAGGACTTTTCCCCAAATAAAGCAAATGTAGAATTGAGCTGTTTGAAATGACTTGCAAGCATCTGGTTTAAAACATAGTATTATTAAATCTTCTATTTTTTATTTGAGTACCAGAATAGGGCTTCCATTAACACTGTGATAATTGCAGTTCCTTTTCTAGACCTCTGTGTCCATAAGAAGTAATTGCCATTTTAGCAGAGGCGGGATAGGGGGTGGAATTTGTGAAGAGAAAAAATATATATATTTTTTCAAAGCCTAAAATTTTGGTATAAAGAAGCCAGTCAGTAATGTGTTTTATTTTCTCTGAATTGATAGCTGGTATTTGACTGTAGAATTGTAAACCCAAAAAGTAAATGAAAGTGTGTTAGCTTGTGTATAAGAGTTATACAATGCTCTACAAATATCAGTCATTAATTATAATTCCCTGTGTGTCGGAGAGCTATAATCTAGGGATCAGAAGTATGAAGCTATAGCATGTTCCTGTCATTTTGCTCTGCAAGCCCCTATGAAACCTATATTTCTGAGGTGCTTAACAACAGCACCCCAGCAGTGCCTTGCCTGTGCATTCTCAATGAATATTTTATTCATTTTCTGTAGAACTTAAAAATAAACCACACAAAGTACTGAGTCAGTTACTGTTCCCCAACATGAACAATATAGCATTAGATAGAAGAAGTGAATAGCTTTCTGTGAAGAATTCTTGTAGTAAAAGTCACAAAAATCTGTGAGCTGCTTCATTTTGGGTAGCGCTGCCTTCAAACACCTGTTCCTCATCTCCACAGTTTGATTTAAAATTTGTTTCTGTATTTTTCCTATCTATCTATCTATCTACGAAAGTGTCAGGTTTTCTTGCATTGGTCAAGAAATTTGACAAATAGTTCAGCTCAACATGTCCAATAAGTAGCTTGGCAGAAAGTAAAGTACACAAGAATCAATGACTTAGGAAGGAGCCTAAAATCAATTGCCCGCACTCCATCTTTCATTTGGTTTGGACTATTATCAGGGGAGCTATGTGTGCATCACTACGTGAAACAAGCTGGATAATAGTGCAACAGAAATCACAGGCATCATTTTTCTTTCTGGGAGAATCTATTTCCTGTCCCTGGTATAAACACTAAGGCAGAATACTTGGTTTGTGTGTCATTGTAAGATACTGAAAAGCCTTCTGGTCAACTTGTCCCCCCATGTAGGATAGGTTTATATTTATTACTGTGTAACAGTCCAATCATCTAAGTTCATTTAAAATTAAAAATTTCCCTCTCCTAATTCTGGTCTTCTTTAAATTGGTTGCATGTAGAGGAAAAGAAGGAAAGGAACAGATATGTTTTTCTATTTTCCCACCTGGATCATTTACTTTACTTCTTCAGTTTGCTAATTCTAGGTTTGTAGAAGCGGGAGATGGAGGAGGTGAATAGGGAGCAGCTGTGGGCATTCTCTGGGCTTGGCAGGTGTATAAAGCTGACACTCTCTCATTGTGTGCTTGGGTGTTATCTTAGGCAAGACGCCCAGGAAAAAACTCCTAGACAGAAATTCACACGTAGGAAATTTATTGGGGAACACTCCAGAAATGCTCGCAAGAATGTATGCTGTGATGCTTCAGCAACAGAGGCCTCAGTTGATCCCACAGGAAGTTCTGATGCTTGGATAGCACTTTAGAGTTGGCCAGGATTGAGGCAAGGAGGCTAGATTTTGCATCTCCACATTCACCAGATGGACCAGCTATTCCATAATCTGTTCCTGCAGAGAGGCATGACCTTGGATGAGACAGCTTCTTTCAACACAGGGCAATTTTAGTTGAGGGACTCGGCTATGAGCCATGACAATACTTTGAGTCCCCTGTTATCAGTGAAAAGTTTGACCCTCTGCCCATCAGTGCACAAAATACCTGGATTTCTCACTTCCCTAGTGTGCAGTTAACTGAGTAAATAGTCGTAGATCCCTTTGGGAAAAGACTAGGTAATCATTACTGTGGACAATTCCCACAGTTGCAGTTGTAATACCCCAGTAGGAAGACTCTTTTTTTCTACCCACACAAGTCCTCAGTGGTGTGCTCACTGATCCAGGGCCTCTTGAAGATGGCAACTCTGCTGTCCTAGTGCCTGGTTTGAATTCAATTGTTTTTCCAGGAATGAGAGCTGAAACATCCAATTGCAGCTATAAGGAGGTGGTATCTCACTGTCACCCCTTTCCGAGGGTCTGTCCTCTGCCTGACAGGAGTTATGAGGGAGCATAATCTCCAATCAAATGAAAGGTCCTTAAAATTCCAATCCTGTCCCAGTCACCGTGGGAAGCCCTCAAAGCATCTCTATTTCTGCATTACACCTCCAGCCTAGGGGTTTTCTTTTGTTGGTTTAATTAAAGCAATAAAAGTTTGGGCTAGAAATTTTTTTCCAGATGTCTTAGACACTACAGTCATTAACAAATTCCAGAATAAACCCAAAGGTTTAATTTAATCACCTTTTTGAAAATGAGATTGAAGAACACCTATTCCTTCTAGATACATAGGGTAATAGGAGTACATCATAAATTAAATTCTCAGTAATTATCATGCCACATACGACTCTGGCTTCCTGTTCTGGAATGGGAGTGGGGTAAAAGACAGAAGTGACCAGGAACATACAACAAACTACACCATTTACATTAATTGAAACATTGTACAAATAAGTGCGAAATTTTAGCCATGATAACTAGTATGAAATAAATAGATGAAGGCAAGCAGCACTAATAATAAATAAATTCAGCCTCTTAAATCTCAGGGATGTGGATTAAAATTTCAATTTAGATATTATCTTAATATGGCCCTTAAGCTACATCCTTGTTCTTTATTCTTCTGTTATAAAATAGAGAGTGACATTTGTATAACTGGTATGGAGATTAGATATAATCAATGTAATGATATCACAAAACCTGACACTTAACACTTGCTTAATAAATGGCATGCTTATTGTGGTTATAATTGTGATCATAATAGATATTGAAGATAAAATGTAAAAAATAATGGAATATAACCCCTCCCCCACGTACACCTTCTCAGTACACCTACTGGATCATTTTCGTTTCACTTAATCTTGTAGTTGAATAGAAAATAATCCATTAATGACTCGATACCTATCGCTGAAGGCAAAGACCCAGATTTATATTAGTAAATTTAGATGAACAGCTTCCTGTCTGAGGCCATAAAGATACCAATAAGTTGCACAATGGGATTCACCTGTCTTTGCCTCTTGTTCTGAAATATAAATAAACCTCACTGGTCGGAAGGTATTAAGAAGCAGTGCACCTATTTCTATGCATCTCTTTCCATTCTGAAGACATTGAAGTCAATAAATAGAAAACTAGAAGTAACTCAAAAATTACTAGAAGACACAAAGTTTATCATAAATCTGAAATATTAAGTTTCCCATAAGTACAATTAATTTTGTACCCCTGAATTTTATATATTTTTAAAATGAAAACCACCATATCTGTTACATAAATAACCAGATATTAAAACCAACTAGGAAACATGCTGCAATGAGACTAGCAAAAGTAGAATACAAAATTTTATTGCTTTGGGAGAAAAGAGTCTCTTAGAAGTGCAGATGTAGAAACTTCAGCGGTGTTCATGGAAAAAAATCTGAAAAAGAATGAGGAGGAAAATTTTTCAGACCAAACTTTAAAGCATCTTCTAAACTCTGGAAACAAAGAATGACAGGAACTAAGAGTTCTAGAAATTTTTCTGAGAGCAAGTGTAGAATATTCCCTCATCAGAGATTAGAGTGATCATGGTGGTGGTCCTGGCGTTGGTGTTAGTGATAATCTAAAATTTTAATGAGCATATTTGTGAAATAGATTAGGAAACGTTCTACAAGGAGCAAAGAATTCCACCCGACTGTAAGAATGAGAAAGCTATTCTCTAAGAGTCAGCTTAAGCTCAATTTAATTATTGAAGTCTAATATCTAGTCCAGCCTCACTGTGGCTATTCAGGCTTGGTTGGTTGAGTTCGTGGAGTTTTTTCTCAAGCAAAAGCCATACAAATCTCAAGTACGACATCTGCAGTTCTTCCCTCCAACATGCATTTATAACACTTTCTTAATATGTTTCTGTGCTGGGAGGTGTTAATTCCAGTTGGCTTGGAATTGACCTACATTGTTTTTCTGAAGTAGCTGTAGAACACTGATCCCTGGCTAAAACATAAAATGTACTATTAATAGTTTTGCTTTGTAACCGTGGATCTAAGAAGTTTGAGGGAAATTTGCACGAGCTCATCAGCATTGCTTATTGATAGTAGTGAGTGATGATTTATTCCTGGTCTCACTGGGACCTGTGTAGGACACTACATTGGAGAGCCTTACCTAGCAAGAATATATTTACATGACCAATAGGGTATACAAAGCCCTGTTCGTGGCTCTCTGGTTTCAAGATGCCCCATGCACCTTGAAAGAAGGGGAGAGAGAAAGAGAGAGAGAAAGAGAGAGAGAGAGAGAAATGTCAGATACAGCTCTGCAGAGAAAGGACAATGTGAGCTGGCACTTTCTTTTCTGTATCCCTTCCTGTGAGGCAGCCTTAGCTGTAGCACATATCCTTACATTAATATTGTTGCTGTATTTTATACATTTCCTTCAATGAATCATTTATTTGTCAACATTGCCTTTAGGTTCCTTTGAGTCCTCTTTAGCAATGGAACCCTGTCTAACTGTTCCAGTTAATGCAAGTTCTTGAAAGCATGCTATGATACAACATAATTTCTATGTGGTATCACAAATATTTTTGTCTACTCCATTATGTGAAATTTTGATAACAAAGCCTATGTTTTATTGTACCGAGTATTACTTAATATAGTGTCAAGAATGCAGTTCTTAGAACATGCATGATGTTGGTAGGTGGAAAAATGTTATTTTTTTTAATTTTCTGTATAAAAAACTAGCCTTATTCTGAGCTCTCATGCTAGATTTTCAGGAAATGTGCTTAAATCTTTCTGAAACTCTCTCTTCGCCTACTGCCAACAAGTGTTGTGAAAACATTTACAAAAGAAAACCCCACCAAAAATGGAAGCATTCAACTTTGGTCCACATTGGTTACCCTTGAGATGGTGGAGGTGCTGGCACACATGATTCTTTGAAATGTTGATTATTCTGCGTTATGCCTGGGGTCTGAGACTAAAAAACATGGTGCTTAGAGTCCAGCCTCTTCAGCCTTACCATAGATCCAATCATCCTCTTTGCTAAATCACCTATCCAGGGTACTGTAATAGACAGAATCATGGAATCCCAATACCTACATGACTCACAGATCACTTTCTCCTTTCCAGTAAAGGGATATATTTTTTCCTTGCACTTTGCTGTTTCCTCCCCTCAATGCTTCTACTTAATAACTCACTCTAGGAGCTCAGGATTAAGGGTAAGAGGAACTTGGAGAGATATTCTCATTCTACTTTCTGCCCTGCTACTAAATTCCCTTTAGCTGAGAGGGGACGAAATCTGACTACCTACTTAAAATGGAATAGAGGTGTAGAAGAGAAAGATATACGGAAACATAAATAACTGATAGCATCTAAATAAGTCATTATCTGCATGTATTTGTGTCTACTGAATCAATGCTTGCAGAATTACTAAGAAATAAATTAGACTAGAAATAGGAAGAAGCCCTAATTCCATTTTTAACAGCTTTAGGTTAAGTTTGAAATGTCCAATTTCCTTAAGTACTAAGTTTGACAGTTGATATCTATGACATTTCACTTTGACATTTCTGGTTTTATGCTTATTGTGAAAGTACAGCCTCAGTCTTTCAAATGCACAGTTTGGCTTGTGATTATCCTTCATATTGTTTAGAATAATTTTTGTGAAATCATGGGTAAGTAAAAAATTCAAGTTATTTTTTAATATGAGTTCCGTTGTGGAACCAATGCAGCACAGACAGCTTGAAATATCAATGAAGTGTTTGGGAAGGATGTGGCTAATGAATGCACAGCATGTTGATGGTTTGATAAGTTTTGTTCCAGTGATTTTAATCTTGAAAATTAGCCATGTGGGCAACCTGAAACCAAGGTGGATAATGATGAGCTGAAAGCTGTAGCAGAAGTGAATACATCTCAACCTGCTCATGAAGTAATGGCAAGGTTTGATGTTACTGTTCTAACAATATTGGAAAATTTGAAACAAATGTGCAAGGTAAAGATGCTGGATAGATGGGTACTGCATGAATTACATGAGTATTAGAAGAGAAATTGCCTGGAAGCTTGCCTTTCTTTGCTGTCGCGACATAAAGGTGAACAATTTGTACACCATAATATGTGATGGAAAATGGGTTGTTTTTGACAATTGCAAGTGTTTGGCACAATGGTTGGATAAAGATGAAATGCTGAAACACAGTCCAAAACTGAGTATTCATCAAAAGAAGCTAATGGTGTCTGGTGGTCCAGCGCTGGTATCATCCACTACAGCTTCATGAAACCTGGTCAATCGATTACAGCAGATGTCTGCTGAAACAAGTTGGATGAAACCATGAGGATGCTTGTGATTAAGCAGGCAAGACTGGTCAATAGACACAGGCCAATCTTCTTGCAAGGCAATGCTCAACCACATGTCACACAAACAACGCTGCTTAAGCTACAGAGGCTGGACTTGGAAACACTCTGCCAACCACCATATTCACCAGACCTCACAATAACTGACTACCACTTCTTCCAGGCTTTGGACCACCTCTTGCAAGGAAAAGTATTCAATTCTCAACAAACTGGGGAGAACACCTTTAATGATTTCATCGTCATTCTCCCTCCAGACTTCTTTGCTGCTGGGATAAACAAGCTACCGTTAAGATGGTGAAACTGTATAGATAGTTTAGGCACATACTCTGATTAACTGTACTGCTTCTTGTTTGAGATATAATAAATTAAACTTTTGATTTGAAATTGGACATTTCATATTAAATGACCTAAATAATTCACATACCATATAATTCATCCTCTAAAGTGTACAACTCAATAAGATTTTTGGTAGATTAGTAGATACATGCAACCATCACCACAACCAATTTTAGAACATTTTCATGACTTCAGAAGGAAACCCCATACCATTTAGCTATCAAACCCTATCCCCTGCCCCTAGCCCTAACAGATCACTAATTTACTTCATATCTTTGTAGATTTCCTTGTTCCGGACATTTAATATAAAGGGAATGTGGTCTTTTGTGACAGGCTTCTTTTATTTAGTTAAATGTTTTCAAGGTTCACCCATGTTTTGGCATGTATCAATACTTCATTTCTTGTTCAAGCTGAATAATATTCCATATACAGATATGCCACTTTTTAAAATATATTCATTGCTTTATGGATATTTGGATTTTTCCATTTTTATATTATTATAAAGATGCTATAAACATTTGTGTACATATTTATATGTATAAATATAAAATGCTATAAACATTTGTGTACATATTCTTGTGTGAACATGTTTTCATATCCCTGGGGATTATACATAGGACTAGAATTGTTGGGTCACATGGTTACTCTCTGTGTTTAATAATTTGATGAACTGCAAGTTTTCTAAAATAGCTGCCGCATTGTACATTCTCTTCACCAGGATATGAGATTTTTGATTTCTCCACATCTTTACAAACACTTTTGTTATCTGAATTTTTTATTCTAAACATTCTACTGGGTGTGAAATTGTATCACACTGTGGTTTTGATTTGTATTTTCCTGCTGACTAATGCTGTCCAGCATCTTTCCTTGTGCTTATTGTCCATTTGTATATATTCCTTGGGGAAATGTCTATTCAAATACCTTTCTCATTTTTAAATGAGTTATTTGTATTTTTATTTTTGAGTTGTAAGATTTTTTAAATTTGCAAATCACATATCTGATAAAAAAAAAAAAAACTTTCATCCTAATTCCATTTTTATTTCAGTGTTATCTAGAGAGAACAACTACTAGTAGTTTTTGGAGTTTCATAATTCTCTAAGTTGTCAATATTTTGTTATTTTTGTTAAAATGTGGTCAAACCCCCCACAGTTACTAGTGTGTAAAATTCAGAGACTCTGATTTTGTTGAGATTAAGTAGGACAGGATGGGGTTAGAGTCCAGTGAGTCTCTTCACGGCACGTTATCAGACTTAAGTTAGGATTCTACTGGGGAAAAGGGACAGAAATAAAGGGCTGGGGAGTCCACTGCCTGGGCTGTTGCAAGAAAAAAGAATAAGCAAAAGCCAAAGCTGCACTGAGAGACTCTGGGGTGTTGATCAGATGTCTTTGCTTCCCTCCTGAGTCAACACAAGTAATCATTTGTATTTCTTAATCAAAATTCCATGAGATATACTATTTTATGGATATTATCTGCTCATTACAGTAGGTTTTTAAGCAAGGTTTTTAAGCAATTCCTTTAAGCCATTATTTTATTTTTATTGAAAAAAAAGTATTGTCACTTTAGCCTGTTTGAAGGAAATATCACAGGTTTTCCATTAGTGCTATTACATTTTCTCCTGATAGTGTCCAAAATAAATTAAATCCGTGTGCTGATCTGCAGCTCACATCAAACTCCTTACTTTGCAGGATTTAAATAACTTCAAATGTGTCCCTAGGGTGATCTACAATTGAATTAATAGCTGGGTTCCTACCACATAATCTTTTGAAAGGCAGTACAATATTCCCATGTGAAATGGTTCCTCTGATACTTTTTTCGCTTAAAAGACTGCTTCCCAAATTTAGTGTCTGGAAAAAAAAACAAAACCGAAGATTGTGTTAAATGTGGGTTTTTAGGCCACAATCCCAGAGCTTCTGTTTCATAGGCCTTGGGCAGGACCTGGTACTCTGCATTTATAATGAGCATTGAAGGTGATTCTAAGACAAGAGGTCCACAGGCCCTACTATGTGATGAGAACTTGCCTTAGAAGATCTTTTTCCTTTTTAGAGCAAGAAGAAACTTTTTTTTTGCCTACTCTTTCTAACAACCCTCCTCATTTTCTCATAGAATAACATCATATACAAACTCAAGAACTTGTATTTTTTTCTTTTAAACATTTTATGTTCTTTTTCACCTGTTCAATTCCTTTTTCCCTACCCGTAATATGTGTATTGGATTTTTCTTTTATTTGATATCTATCACATCATCTTTGGTACTTTTTATCTTTATCTCCTTAATTATTTTTTATTTAATGCACCAATTTTCCATTTTCTATTTTCTTTATAGCATTATATACAGCATTATAGCATTATTTTTATCCTTTCTTCTGACCTAACCACTTACCCCTTGCATTCATTTATTAATGGTAGCTTGTGCGGCGAACCCCCATCCAAGTTTCAGCTGCTTTCCCAGATTGGTTTGCTGAACTTTCCAGAAATATTGTCATGTCGATTTTAGGATTCTCTGGCTCTCAATGTCATAGTAATTTCCTTTGCTTTTTATAAGCTCCTTCCTTTATGGTTACAGACTGTGGCTTTCATTGCTGCTTGTGGTTCATATCCACTTCCATTTCAGGCTCCATAGATATGTCTTGTCAACTAATTTTTGGCTTCTTAACATTTATCATTATTAGGAAAGCTGCCCTCCTCTCATCTTGAAAGAGTCTCCTTCCTACTCTATCTTTCTTTTATGTATGCAAATCTCTCTAGGATCTAGATAGTTTTGTGTCTTGGCTTTTATGATTTAGAGATGTCTCCATATTCTAGGGCTCCATTCTTTTTTAAACACCTAGAGAACAGCTTCGCAGCCTTCCTGGCACCTAAAGACTCAGGCCGGTCTGTAATCCTTTGGCCCTCTTGGATGACAGTAATTAACCAGACAAATGGCTATATATATAAATCTAAAGGCATGTGAAAACTAAAATGCTTCTAGAAGTAAAAGCAAACATTCCCTATATTTATATCTTATACATTTCTCTATCTCAGTAGGCTAAGTCTTTTTACAGGAGCATGGAGAAATCTGGTGAAGTTTTATTTCTGCACAATAACCTACATTTAAAAAAAATCTATGTAAAAGAATACAAAAAGATTGTTGTAGAGGAAGTTAAATCAGCAACCCTGGGTTGCTCAAACCCTGCACAAGAAAGGCCTGTCTTCAAGGCTGACCCTTGGCTGGCTCCTGGGAGTTGAGCTCTGGGGCCTGGGTATAGTCTGCCTGATAAGAGGATGTTTGTACGCCTGAAGCCTTAGGCCACAGAGTAACAATTTGATCAGAGAGTTTATGGTAACAGTATGATTTATGGCGCCTGACTGTTTTTACTCTGAATGGTGGTATCTAGTAGCTGAAGTCACTCCTGCAGGGGCCGCATGCCTATGTGACTGACTCCTAGATTAAAACCCTGTGTGCCATATAAGAATAACATCTATTGGATGTCGGGAAGAGAGGAGGCGGGGGGAGGAGGGGACGGGTATCTGCATACACAAAGAGTGCGATGCGCACCATCCGAAGGATGGACATACTTGAAACTTGGACTGGAGGGGGAGGGAGTGTCAAGGGCAACATACGGTAACCTAACCATCTGTACCCCCACAATATGTTGAAATAAAAAAATAAAATAAAATAAAATAAAAACCCTGTATGCTAAGGCTTAGATGTGTTTCCCTGGTTGAAACACCTTGCACCATGCTGTCACATTTTGTTGCTGTAGAATGAAGCACTTCCATACAGCTCCACAGAGAGAGGAAGCTTATGCCTGGCTTTTCCTGGACTTTGCTTCTTGCGCATTTTCTTGGTTGCTTTTCATCTGTTTCATTTCACTGTAATGAACTATAATTGTGAGTATAACAGCTTTTCTGAGTCCTCTGAGTACTTCTAGTGAATTATCAACACTGATGGTGGTACTGAGGATCCCTGACACAATTGTAAAAGGATTTAAACATAATAATAATTTTTTTTATTTCAGCATATTATGGGGGTACAAATGTTTAGGTTATGCATATTACCCCTGCCCCTGCCCTCCGAGTCGAGAGCTTCAAGTGTGTCCATCCCCCAGATGATGCGCATCACACTCATTATGTATGTATATACCCATCCCCTCCTCCCCCCGCCATCTGCCCCACGCCCAATGAATGTTGTTCCTATATGTGCACTTAGGTGTTGATCAGTTAAAACCAATTTGATGGTGAGTACATGTGGTGTTTCTTTTTCCATTCTTGGGATACTTCACTTAGTAGAATGGGTTCCAGCTCTATCCAGGATAATACAAGAGGTGCTTTATCACCATTGTTTCTTATAGCTGAACGGAGTATACATGGAGTATACATATACCATATTGTATTAATCCACTCATGTATTGATGGGCACTTGGGTTGTTTCCACATCTTTGCAACTGTGAATCATGCTGCTATAAACATTCTAGTGCAGAAGTCTTTTTTATAGAATGTCTTTTGTTCTTTGGGGTAGATGCCCAGTAATGGGATTGCTGGATGAAATGCTAGATCTACTTGTATCTCTTTGAGGTATCTCTAAATAGCTTTCCACAGAGGTTGCACTAGCTTGCAGTCCCAACAGCAGTGTATGAGTGTTCCTATCTCTCCACATCCATGCCAACATTTATCATTTTGGGACTTTTTGATAAAGACCACTCTCACTGGGGATAAGTGATATCTCATTGTGGTTTTTATTTGCATTTCCCTGATGATTAGAGATGTTGAGCACTTTTTCATATGTTTGTTGGCCATTGGTACCAGCACAAGAAGAGGGACCCAGACCAAGGGAACAGAACTGAGAACTCAGATATAAAACCATTCTCGTATAGCCATCTAAACTTTGACAAAGTAGACAAAAACATACACTGTGGAAAAGAATCCTTATTCAATAAATGGTGCTGGGAAAACTGGATAGCCACATGTAGAAGACTGAAACAGGATCCGCACCTTTCACCTCTCACAAAAATCAACTCATGGTGGATAACAGACTTAAACCTAAGGCGTGAAACTATAAGGATTCTAGAAGAAAATTTATGAATTTATGAAGAAGACCCCAAAGGCAATCACAGCAGCAACAAAAATCAATAAATGGGACCTAATCAAATTAAAAAGCTTATGCACAGCCAAAGAAACTATCACGAAAGCAAACAGACAACCTACAGAATGGGAGAAAATATTTGCATACTACACATCTGATAAAGGGCTGATAACTAGAATCTATTTAGATCTCAGGAAAATCAGCCAGAAAAAAATCAAACAACCCTATCAAAAGGTGGGCAAAGGACATGAACAGAAACTTTTCAAAAGAAAACAGAATAATAAATTTTATATAATCACTTTTAGTCATTCCCGTAAAATTGTAAATGTTTGCTTGTACATTATAATGGAAGTTTGATCTGAGGCACTTTCCAAAATTAGGTGCTGAACTAATATCCAAGTTTCTAAATTCTTTTACTAAGTGGGTGACTTTGAAACCTCTTAACCATATTGAGGGCATAAAAGGGCAAGTGATGGAGATAAGAAGAATAAATAGAATCTCTCTGGAGTGAACTATTCTGCCTTTCTTCCACACAAAGCAGGTATGGTGAAGACTGTCCTTCCTTCATCTTAAATCAAGAGGATGCTATAAGGAGACCTCTAGAATTGATGGGTAACAACTGGTAGAGCCAGGCTAATGTGGCCCAAGACAGTAGAGGATAGGGCTCTTTTGCACTCTCAATTTATCGGAGTAAGGAACGCAAGAAATTTTTCTGTGGGTCAGATATTGAGCACACTTTCAAGAAAGTCTGCATAGGGTTTTCTCAAATCCTATTCAAGATGGAAACCTGGAAGAATTAGGGAAGCTTAGTAGTAGAATATTGATTGCCTAGGAATGTGGGAGAAATCACAAGCAATTAACAGGAATCAGGAAATATGAGACCTTGTCAAGGGGGCTAATAGAGATTGTCAGTTGGGGAATTTTCTTAATAACCATTAAAATGCCAACAAAATAAACCTACAAAACGTAAATGAAATATACATCACCATGACAGTACCAGTCAAGTGAGAGCTCTCCTGTGACAGTTGTTTCTCCTCCCTCCCCGAAACTCCAAACACAGGTGTAGGAGGCACCAAATTGTGGTTTGGGTGATAGAAGAGAAAGATTATTTTAGGACATATGAAAAAAAAATAAAATAGACAAGGAGCCAATCACAGACATCCTCTTCTCTGAATTCAGATTTTGCAACCTGGGCTTCTTGACTTAAATGCTTACTTTCTCTTATATTGACCTAGCTTCCTCACCTTCCTTTTACTTAATGTTTATATCTTTTATCTTTTCCCAATTCTTTACTTTAAAACTGTTTGTGTTTGTATGGTTAATGTTTGTTTCAAGTAAGAATCTTATATTCTGGATTTTTTTTTTCACCCCAGTCTGATTTAGCATTGAAAGCACTTATACATAATGTAATTACTGAGACGTGGGTTTATATCTTCCATCATGACTGTGTTCTCCCTAGCATTTCTGTTTTATGTTCCCTTCCATTCCTATTTTACAACTTTTCCATTAATTCTATATTTTTATTATTGCACTTTCCCTTCTATTAACTTTCTAAATATATATTTACTTACTGTGTTTTAGTGGTTGCCCTTGACTTATCATAGACTAATACAAATGTCCCTGGTCCTACTAGAATTCATGAATCTTTTCCTTTTTATATTCTGCTTATGTCTTTCCACATCATTGCTTTGCATTTTACTTTTACATATATTTTGAGTAGCACAAAACATTATTATTATTTTTACAACCAATATTGTTTATTATATACGTACATATTTAGCTAATATATATACCTAGTATATTTCATTTCTCCCTTTAGTTTCATTTTTTAATTCAGAATCACTTTTCTTCATCCTGAAGATAAAATATTTCTTGTGGTAAGGTCGACTGGCAAAAGAATAAAATAGTCTCAGTTCTTGTCCAAATGTAAGCCTTCAATGGTAAAGGATATCTCTGCTGGGTTTAGAATTCTAAATTAACAGACTTTTTTATTCAACATTTAAAATACTGTTTAATTGATGTCTGGCGTCTTAGTCTACTCAGGCTGTCATAACAAAACACCACAGACTGGGTGGCTTAAACAACAGAAATTTATTTTCTCGTAGATTCGGAGACTAGAAGGTCTGAGATCAGGATGCCAGCATGGTTGAATTCTGTTCAGGGCTCTCTTCCGGCCTTCTGGCTGTGTCCTCACATGGTGTGGAGAGAGAGGATTGAGCAGGAGAGAGAAACAGAGACCACTTGCATTTGCGCATGAGCACACGAGAACTCTTTCTTCCTTTTCTTATAAGGTCACAGTTCTATCAGATTAGGGCCCCACTCTTAGGTCCTCATTTAACCTTAGTCACCTCCTGAATGCCCTCTCTCCAGATGCAGTCACATGGGGAGTTAGGGTTTCTCTTCCGTGCGGGGGAAGACCCCAAGACATAGAATGCTTCTCTCGAAATGTGCATCCTATTCCATAAGTAGGGCAACAAAGGCATCTTAAGCAAAAAATATTTTCTAGGGGAAGGAGAGTGATTAACAAGACCTCATAGCATGTTTCATATATTAGTGAATTGATTTGATTATATTTGACACAAATAAATTTGGGGGGCACATAATTCAATCCATAGCATCCGGTTTACATACTTTTTGTCGAGAAGTTAGTTATCAACCTTATTGTTGCTTATCACTTTGAAGGATATGTGTTTAATATTTTTCTTCTGTCATTGGCAATTGCTAGTTTGTCTATGATGCATTATGTCCTTTTCATTATATTTATCTTGTTTGTGCTTCACTGAGTTTATTTAATATGTGGACTGATGCCTTTTATAGGTTTTGGAGAATTCTTGATCATTATGACTTTGAATTTTACATAGCCCTATTCTCATTCTTCTCTTTTTCTGGGATTAAACTACATGTATGTTAGTATTTTCTGCTGTGTCGTATGTTTATTTTATCATGTTATCGGTTAACTTTCCCATTCTTGCTCTCTCTTGCTGTGCTTCAGTTTGGATACCTTCTATGAACTCATATTTCAGTTCTATTCCTGTATTCTACTATCTCCAATCTGTTGGACCATCCTCTGAATTCTTAAATTCAGATAATGTACTTCATAGTTTTAAATGCAAATTTTAATTCTATAAAATAGATTATAATTGTCTGTTGCAATTTTTTGTCCTTTTTAATAGTTTGTCCATTTTTTCTTTTATTTTCTGTAACATATTAATGACAGTTACTTTAAGACCAATTTGGCAAACTCCAAAATCTGAATCACTTGTTGGTCTGCCTATGTTGTCTTAATTTTTTATGATTATTGGTCATATTTTCTTTTCTTTTTACATATCTACTTTTCAAAAAATATTTATGTTGGGCATTGTGCATAAAAGAGCCATAGAGTTGATGCTTTATTTCCCTGGAAAGATTTCTCATTTTCCACTTTTCTTTTTCAGACAGAAAGGCTGAGATTGGCATTTAGAAGCTAATAGCAACTCACAGCCAACAACAAGCAAAAACAAGGACTTGAGGCCTACAACCACATGGAACTGAATTCTGCAAAAACCTGAGTGGGCTTGGATGAAGGCTCATACCCACGGGGACCTCTAGACAAGAACCCAGCCAGCTGACATCTTCATGTCTCCCTTATGAGACCCTAAATAGAGAACTCAATCAAGTTCAAGACTTCCAAACTGCAGAATTGTAAGATTACAGATGTGTATGTTTTAAGCTGATTAATTTGTGGCAATTCGTTACTCAGTAATAAAAAATTAAAGTATTCCCCTATCTCTCCCCTGGAAGATACCTGCACAGGCAAGTCTAAACCTGAAAGAGAACTGGTTTTGGCATTCAGACTTTCTCAGTCCAGCTCCCCAGTCTCCTGCCCACATGGCTTCAGAGTGTGACACTTGTTTTGAAGGTGACACATATAATAAGCATACAGCTCGTCTCCCACTGGCTTGTCTTGCCAGCAAGGTGTCTTCCTTTGTGAAAATGTTGAATATCTTGTCCTTATTGCTTCTCCAGTTTTCTATATATGTTTTAGCAATTTATCTACCTCTGTCTAGTCAATGCCTGAGGGAATGTTAACTTTCCCCCATCTCATCCTATCGTGAACTAGAAAATTTAATTACTAATTTTGCAGTTAGTATTTTCATTATTCAGAAATTGAGGTTTCTGGCCAAAAAATTGATCCTGGTGAAGAGGAAGAATATAGGATAAATTTAAAGCATGATTGGGAGAGAAAAATAAAGTTTCATGGTATTTTTTCTTGGGTAATGCTTGTTTAATGGAAATGTAAGCATGTGTATGTACATGTATGTGTGCTTGTGTGCTTCTATTGATGTAACTATACATTTCTAAATGGAGAAAGAATTACTAAAAGGTTACATACAGAAAAAGTATTGTACTTTTGAGTACAATAAATGTTTTAATATTTATTTTGTAACCTGGGCAACATAGCAAGACCCCATCTCTACAAAAAATAGAAAGATTAGCTGGGTGTGGTGACCCACTTCTGTAGTCCCAGCTACTCAGGAGGCTGAGGTAAGAGGATCACTTGAACCTGGAAATTTGAGGTTGCAGTCAGTTGTGATGACTCCATTGCACTCTAGCCCAGGGAACAGAGCAAAACCCTGTCCTAAAAAAATTTGTGTGTGTGTGTTTTCCCTAAATTTCTATAAAGAGATCATACTGCTTTTAAGCTTTTATATTAATGAAAGATTCAAAATAAAAACAAATAAAATTGCCTTAAGAAGTTAGAGCTGATGGCTAATATCCCTCAAACTCTCCATCAGGAATAAAAACAAGCTCTATTTATAGCCTCGCTCTGAATCAACACTATTGGTCTTTTAGTTTGTGGTAAGTGGTTACTTAGTTATAGAAAATAAATATACTCTAGTACATTGAGAGGCTACAGTTGGGCCACCATCATCAGTGTGATGACTCAAAAAGTTGAGATTTTTCAATCCGAATTTTTCAATCTGACCCAACACTAACAAAGAACAGTTCTCTAATCCTTTAATGGGAATTTGTGAAGTGGACTTTTTCAATATGTTTACTCTAACATATTTTTTCTTTAAATTCCATTATGAATTATATTTTGGAAAGCTGACACATCAGCTTATAGGCAGATCACTTTGCTGCCAGAATGGTGGGCATGATCAGGTTAACTGTTGTGAGATGAGGCCAACGTGGAGGAAACATGCACTGAAACCAGACCTGTCTTCTGTGCAGGGAAGACATCAAGACCACAGAGTGCTTCTCTGGAAATGTGCATCCTATTCCGTCAGCAGGGCAACAAAGACATCTTAGGCAAAAAACTATTTTCTGGGGGAATGAGAAATTAACAAGACCTCCTAACATGTTTCACATATTAGTGAATTGATTTGATTATATTTGACAACACTAATATTAAGAAATCTGAGCAGACACGAAGGTGATCTGATAAGTGTTTGTCAATTTATGGCAGGGCCCCGGTGTGTAATTTAGAGATAAGACAGACATTCAGGACAGCTTTGGGTTTTAGGATTTGAAAAAAGTAAGAAAGATCCCACTTTCATAGAGCAGAGTGTGTGCGCTAAGACAGTTTATAAGGCAGACACTGGGACATAGGGAATTCAGTGACAAAATTGTGACACACAAAAAAGCAAAGACTCAGTGACCAAAGCTGAATGTCTTTGAAAATAAGTTTGATAACAAGCCAGAAGGGATGTTATTAGAGATGACATTCACAAAATCACATTCAGAGAAACACATGGTAAAAATGCAAAATCCCAAGGTGAGGAGTATACTGCTCAAATTGCTATTGACCAAGGTCAGGATTGGTCCTAGAGTTCTGGTGAGACTAAACTTTCAAGATGGCTGGAAGTTTCTCCAATACTAATATGGAGAAGAGATGTTAAAAAGCTGTAAATTTGCTAATCAGAGTTTGCAGAGAAATCTTTTGAAAAATTTAGTTATATAAACTAAAATTATAAAAAATCATTTTAATTAAGTACTTCAAATTGATTGGAATCAAAATAGTTAAGTGTAAAATTTATAAAATGCTTTCTGGGGTCTCAAATAAAGTAAATTTAATTATGATATTAAATACTTGAAGATTCAAAATATAGCCATATTCTAAATTAGTCACAAAGTAGTCCATTTGGACTATGTCCAGAAAACTTTATATTTGAAGAGCCATAAAAATAGAAGGAATAAATTATATTATCACTCCATAGTGAATGTTGAGAATATAATAAAATATATCTCAATTATATTGGAACAAGCTGCAAATAAATACTGAACAAATCTGTCAATAGGATAATCACAAGTATATAAAGTGATTAAAGAATAATGTAAAATATTAATGTTTATATACACTCTTCTACTTTAAATACTTCACAGTTACCAAATTTATTAATTTGTGCAACATTCTTTTTTAGGGCTTACAGTATTTAAGACACAGCTAAGTGCTAATCTTATTATGGTATTATGTCATTGAATATATAAAGTAAAACATAAAGCAAGGTGAAAATAAAACATAGAAGAATCTCAGATAAAATGCTGTTTCAGATGAGAAAGATGAAATTGTATGAGTTGATAACCTAAACATCCAAATTTTACCCTAACTATGTCAGCTATTTAGAATTAATTTATAAAATGCAGAGACAATTCTTAAAGGAAAGACATAATTTTCAATAATTTTTAACATGTTCTTTTTCTTTGTAGCAGTAATATACATTACAAAGAATAAATAATATATGAAGAAAAAGGGAGTAAAAGGGAAACAGTCAAGTTGGATTTAGAGTACAATAAACTGAATGATGGAGCTTGTAAAACTCCAGGATCCTTCTCAAAATTTAGCTTATGTTTGGAAAGAAATCTAATTATCAGGCTGTTAAAAGACACAAGTGAAAGCTCAGCTCAGGGTCTAAACCAAGATAACTGAAGTGTCTTCACAGCTTTGTCACTAATTGGTCATTCACAGCCCAGAGAGTTTTCAAGACTGACACCGAGAAAATGAAAAGCTTTTGCTTAGTCACTGATGTTTAAGTGACAAAAGGCAAGAGCAAAGTCAATCTTTCTTCTTGCAAAGATTTGGTAAGTTCTGCAAAAACTGTTAAAAAAAAAACTGTCTCTAAAAATATCTGTGCTGTTTTATTTGTTTGCTGCTTTTTTTTTTATTGCATGTATTTAAGGTGCATAACCTAATGTGTTGATCTACATATACATAGTGAAATGATTACTACAGTCAAACAAATTAACGTATATATCCTCTCACATAGTTACTTCTGTGTGTGTATGTGTGAGTGTGGTAAGAACATCTAAACTTCACTCTCAAATTTCCAGTATACAGTATAATATCATTACCTATAATCCTCATGCTGTATATTAGATGTCTAGATTTATTCATCCTATGTAACTATGCCTTTGTACCATTTGACCTACATCTCCCCATCTGGCCCCAAGCCCCTTCCCCTGGTAACCATCATTGTACTCTCTATTTTTATGTATTCAACTTCTTTATGTTTTAATTCCACTTATAAGTGAGATCATGCAGTATTTTTCTTTCTGTATTTGGCTTATTTTATTTAGCATAATGTCTTTTAGTTTATCTATGTTAATGCAAATAGCAGGATCTCCTTTTTAAGGCTGAATAATATTCCATTGTGTATACATATAGATATAGATATAGATATATATAGATATATATCTATATATATATATCTATATATATATATATATACACACAGAGATATACACACACACGCACAAATTTTATATATCCATTCTTGTGTTGACAGACACTTAGACTGTTTCCGTATCTTGGCTCGCACCTGTTAGGATAGCCAGAATCAAGAAGACATGCAAGGCCGGGCGCGGTGTCTCATGCCTGTAATCCTAGCACTCTGGGAGGCCTAGGTGGGCGGATTGTTTGAGCTCGGGAGTTCGAAACCAGCCTGAGCAAGAGCAAGACCCCGTCTCTACTAAAAATAGAAAGAAATTAATCGGACAACTAAAAATATATAGAAAAAATTAGCCGGGCATGGTGGCGCATGCCTGTAGTCCCAGCTACTTGGGAGGCTGAGGCAGGAGGATCGCTTGAGCCCAGGAGTTTGAGGTTGCTGTGAGCTAGGCTGACACCACGGCACTCTAGCCCGGGCAACACAGTGAGACTCTGTCTCAAAAAAAAAAAAAAAAAAAAAAAAAAAAAAAAAAAAAAAAAAAAAAAAAAAAAAAAAAAAAAAAAAAAAAAAAAAGAAGACAGGCAATAACAAGTGTTGATGAAACTGTAGAGAAAAAGGAACACTTGTATATTGTTGTTAGAAATATAAATTGGTACCGCTATTACAGGAAACAATATGGAAGTTCCTCAAAAAATTAAAAATAGAACTATCATATGTATCAGCAATCCTACTTTTGGGTATATACCCAGGGAAATAAAATCAGCGCCTTGCAGAAGTATCTGTATTCCTGTGTTCATTGTAGCATTATTTGCTGTTTCTTAAGCCAAAACAAATTATTACTGGTTATAGATTTAAGAATAGGAGTTACTAATGATTTCTATACATAAATTGAATAATAATAATATTTTATTTCCTGGAATGTTCATGTCACACCCTAGCAAAATGAAAAATACAAAGCTTCACAACAGGCGAAATTTTAGAAAGATATTAATTTGAGTAGTCTTAAAATTACACATGTCAAAATGTTGAATGTGTGTTACAGATGCTTGGCTACTGCTCATCAAATCCTTCTCAGTGTGGATGAGTTCATTGAAAACTGGATTTCTAATAAATGGAATATAAGTTAGGCTTATGAAGCAATATTCTTTTCCATGAGCAATTTCTGCAAACTATTAGTTTTTAAAAGATGTTAAAACCTTATTTTTTTCTGAGGCACTACTCACACTGAAAACTTTCACCTGACATTCTGAAAATAATGGAGGTGTGATTACAGCAAATTATTCTGTCTTACAGTACATCGTCAAAGTTGTTCTGATATTCACACACCAGATGTCATATTATTCATAAAATGTCACATCAACTCTATGCTTTAACTGTTACTTTAACTTTACTAATAAGGAGGGCAAATGATTGTTTAAATAATTAGTTATTTTTCATTTGAAATAAAATATTTCTATAGGTTTTGGTTATAGAAATATTGATCTATATGATCAGAGTGTCAATTGTATTATAGAGAATTTAAAAATATAACAACCAAACAAAGGTATATTATGGTCATCCCAGAAATCAGAAAAATATTTTGAGAGACCGGAATATTCCTCTTTCCCTTAGGTGTTGGGATGTTTTTCTTGGTCTTTTGGTTCTCCTACTAGTCTACAATTTTTAGTTAGTAACACTCATGGGTTTTTCTTCATGACTTCTGTTTTAAGGAATTCTGTGTTCAGCTTTCTCTCCCTCTCACATTCCACCTATTCACGGTCTCAGTAGTCATTAGCTGGGTGGCCATTAAATAGACTGTTAGGTTCCAAGTTTATGTATCAAATGCAAATCCAGACCTTTCTAGGAGGCAGTAACCTCCATGTAATTACAACAGCCTCCTGGGACAATTCTGTACATACTTCGAGATCAGCATCCATAGAACATATTAGCCTTCTCCTTTTTCTATATTCTCATGTTCATGAATGACACCATTATCTTCCCACTCGCATATATCAAAATAAACTGGACATCAATATGTATTAGTGATTTATTCAAGCATGAGGATCATCTTCAATTTTTTTGGTGGACTGCAACAAGAAAGCAAGCATTAAGCAAGAACACTAATAAAAACTACAGTGAATTATGTAACATTTTAAAATAATTTGCAATTTACCACTAAAAAACTATAAAAACTTCAAAAACTGTGTGTGTGTGTGTGTGTGTGTGTGTGTGTGTGTGTGTGTGTGTAGAGGCAGGAAGTCTTGTTTATCCACTTTTCATATAATGCTTACTTTATATATTACTCCATTTAATCCCCAGAAGCCAGTGGTCAACAGGTTAAAAAATACAAACCTCTCTCTTTGAAATGTAAATCCTTCTGATACTGATCTATTTTAGACCTAAATTCTTCTGGTGCTGATCTATTTTTGACCTTCATTATGTCTTGTCTGGATTATGGAAATAAAGTGCTCATGCTGTGACTCATTCTGATATAATTGATAGTTGTTTCCAAAATGCAAATATTTATTTGAAAACTCCTCCCAGTTGGTTTTCAGCAAAGATGCATTATCAAGTATCTTAGAATAGTATGTAAAGTGATTTTTGTTCTGGTGCTATCTTATCCTACTCCTCCCAATATGAACATTACACTCAACTCATATCAAGTTATTTGTAGTTTGACAGTTTTCCCATGTTTCCACAGCTTCCCTTTGGAATTTTCACATGTTGTACCCTCTATACACCACTGACACATCACCATCTGTCAAATTTTTTCTAATTTTCCAAAGCAGATACCAGATTCTCCTTTGATGGAACCTTGCTAGTAGTTTACTGTGACATACTAGTCCGTGAAAATTGTTTGATTATATGTCTAATTTACAACTACTGTGTGAGCTCCCTGAGAACTGATTCTGCATTATTTCTCTTCATATCCCTGGTAGGCTAGCAATGCCATAAATATTGGGTGGGAGTGAAGGGGAGATATTAAGAAACAGAGATGTTCCAAACCAAAACCTCTGTCTTCAAATTCAAATTCATACAACCATCTGCTACACTGATTTTTACCTAGATGTCTGGCAGATTCCTCACATTCAAAATTAAATTTGTTGGAGTTTCTGTTTGTTTTCCTTTTAATTATTTTCTTGCTTTTATGTTTTTATGTTATATTATTTTGACCCAGAATACCCCACACTCACATTTCTATGTCTTTCACAATCTTTCCATCTCCAATTCTTCTGACCTACATTTTTCACAGGTATTCCCCTCAGTGGATGAGTTCTCTATGTTCTGAGAGCCTTCAAATCACTCTCTTTATTTTTTCACTTTTGTTACTTAGCATTCTTTCTTTGTGATGGAAGAATTTGTTACATTCACCCTCTCTTTTTACCAGATTTTGAATATCCTAATCATTTTCCATTTCTACAGTTTCTTCTAGAATTCCACACACAAAATAAATCACCAAAAATGTTCTTTAAGCCCAAAAAATTTTCTTAAAAGTAATATTTCCTTCTGTAACTAAAGCTATAAAGACATAATCTTATTATTTTTATCTATATATTGACTTATATTTTTGTTCAAGAAATTAATTAAAATGAAAAAGATTGAATGCTAAATATACAAAACTGTGAGAGGATTAATATTTTTCAAATTGAAATAATTTGTGGCTTTAGGAGTGACTTGAATTATTAGGAAAAATGTCATGAAAACATAATTAAAATAACTGAGTTTTCTCTTTGAAATATAGACTACTGGTTCAACATAGCATATCAAAAATAAAAGAGAATTAAGAAAGCAAAGAATAATTTTTTTTCTGAACTTACTTTTAGAGAATTCATTACTGCTAGGGTAAACAAAATTGCTTTTTCATTGAAGGAACAGAGTAAAGGAGTAGATTAAATTAGCTTATTATGGAAACGGAAATGAGACCCAGAGCCTTCTCTTAAACTAAAAAGGCTTAATTTCACAGAACAATCACAACATGTAAAGATATATTATAAGAATTATTCGATTATACAAAAATTTCCATCAATATTCCATATACATGATACTAAGACATTGCTGTGGACTGATAAAAGAAAAGATTACATATACATGACAGGTAAACAAATGTTCCTTAACCAAATTGAAAAAAAAATTAGTATTGGCTACTGTTGTGTTTCCTGTGTCTAATCTGTAAAGACATTACTCAGGTAGTATTCATGTATGTATTTACTCATCTAATGCTTTAGTTCAATAAATTAATTAGAATGTACAAACGTTTTAATGCTAAATAAGGTACAAAGTCATGTATATAAATGTTTTTATATTACCATTGAATTTGTGGCTATCCTTGAATTAAAATGTCATGAAAGTACAATTAAGAAGTATTTTGTACTTTCTCCCTGAAATACAGACTGTATACTCAACAGAATACTCAAAGTAAAGGAAAGTGAAAACAAAGTCTAAAATAATTTCGATCCTGGGCTTATTTTTAGTTTATTGCATCCAGGGGAAACAAAAACAGCTTCTTATTTAAAGAACTCAATAAAAGAGTAGATTAAGTAAGTCAAACTATTATGGAAATGGAGATGAGGCCCAGAGGCTTCTTCATTTTCAGTTAAAAGCTTAATTTCAGGGAAACATTATAAGTTCTAATCACAATACATAAAAGGGCTCACAGAATGCTTCTTTCCTTGAACTCCTTCATAATGCCTTTGCACAAATTTGCCTTTCAGTAGAGGTTGTGCTGTCAATGATAGTCCAGTTCAGCTTTATCTCTGACTCTGACTTGCCAGGCTGGTGAGATGGATGACACAGAGAACGGAACTACCTTGGACACACTGGACTAATATTTCTTCTGGAAGAGAAATTTTGCTGAAGGGTCTGGGGGACATAAAGACCTGGAGAAGAGGGTGAGGGTTTATCTTGAGTACCAAGCCCTTCCTGGACTCCATGATCTAATATTCTCAGAGAACCTAAGGACACAGAGGCTACAAACAGAACATAAACAGCAATTTTCATTAAGGACCCTGCGAAACACAAGCTCCACTTCTTGGACCAATGTCACAAAGTGTGAGACAAACAGAAAAAAAAAAGAAGAGCATTCTCATCACCTCTACACAGAACACATTACTGCTTTGAGACTGGAAATCTCAGGGTCCACAGGTCCAATTTTAACAGGAACATTGGGTACAAGGTGGAGGTGGTGGGTCAGAAGCAGTGGATATGACCATGACAACGCACCACCAAAATAGCTTCAGAGGCAGGGGAAGTCCATGAGGAAGACTAGAGCAAAAGAGCACAGGGAGATTAAGTGTGTGACATACTAAGAAATATTTAGGAATAAAGGAGGATTTTGCAAGATTCTGATGCTCTTCAACCTTAGTCTGATTGGGAAAAGATTTAATTAAGTTTGATTTGTTTCTCTTAATGTAATCTAGTCACACCTATACATCTTTAATGTAATCTAATTAATGTGATCTGATTAGACCCACAGGTCACATCTATAATAAAAAGTAATTTTCATTAGCAAATGCTTCACTAAAGCATCTTCGTCATCTATCAAATGTGATTTGTATAAAAGATCATAAGCAAGCATATCCAACAGGAAATATTGTTCTCTAACACACTATTTTTTCTACCTACCTTCCTGAGAATGAGTTACTCATTATGTGTCTTTCCTCTTTTCATGTCTGTAAAATAAATATAATGAGATTGCTGTCAATTTACTTCATTTAAATAACTATCAAAGGGTATATAATAATATTATTTTATTACTTTTGAGCTCCTTGGATGAAGGTTGTTTCATGAATCTTATAATTAAGTTTACTGATATGTTAAGGTTAAAATATTTAATTTACAACAATGCAAATATTCACCATTTTCTGCAAATATGCAGTTTTCTCACATTCATTCATTACCTCAGAATTTTAACTAATTCTTAAGCTCCGTACTTCATCAAAACCAGATATTTTCTTACACTAATAAACTATCTTTACTTTTGGTGCTATTTATTTATTTATTTTTTATTTATTCAGGATATTATGGGGGTACAAACATTTTGGTTACATGTAATGCTGTTTGCCCCGCCCAAGCCAGGGTTACAAGCGTGTCCCTCCCCCATACAGTGCATTTCACTTCCATTAGTTGTAAATTTACCCCCCACCCCACCCCAACTGGCCCCCAGTGAGTATTACTACCACGTGAACAACTTAGTGTTGATCAGTTAGTACCAATCCATGGCAAGTACACGTGGTGCATGTTTTTCCATCCTTGTGATACCTCACTTCAAAGGATGGGCTCAAGCTCTATCCAGGATAACATAAGAGGTGCTAGATCACCATAGTTTTTTGTAGTTGAGTAGTACTCCATGATATACATATATCACATTTTATTAATCCGCTCATGTATTGATGGTGCTGTCTGTTTAGTCGGAAATAAAAAGTCAGTTCAAAATAGGTCTTTAGTCTCGGTATAATATCTCTTTGGAAAACTTGTAAATCCTCTTAGATTAATATAACCTGTTTACTAAGGTGATGCAGGTCCTTACTTTATTGTTTTGCTAAATATCTAACATGGTAGAATCTAAGACAAGACACCAAAAACTAACAAGTTAATTTTGCATAAATTTTAATACTGTTTTCAAGCTGATGTTGCTTAACATTTTTATGATTAATAATACATAAAACAGATATCTTAAAAATTAATACTTAATTAAAAATTGATTTTATGTATGATTTCCAAGTGAGAAATTTTAAATAATTTCCATAGAAAACAAATGCAAAGTAATAACAATTAGCAGCTATTAAATATTCAATACTTTTGGATTTGTATACTGCAGTGAATATATTAGCATGGGTCAAAAGAAAAAGTTGAAGTAAAAGCAAAGTTAATTTAAAGCATAAATCTAACAACAAATAAAAACTAATGGATATAAAATTTATACTTTACTGTGTTTTTTGCTATGAATAAAATACTTGAGCCAAAATTAAAACTAGTTTAATTCCTAATAAAACAGTGAACTAACACAGGATGCACATTATATTGACTCTAGAAACTTTGAAAGAGCGATAGGGATCTGAAGAATTATAACCGAAATAAAAATGTGTAGATATATAAGAATGACAGTAGTGGCACCTTTGTTAAAGTGGTGCTTACTTGGGAAGTGAAGGTCATGTACCTTTCGGAGTTACTCTATTTATTTACAAAGATATTCATCTTTTAAATGATATAAACATTTTGTTCCTGACCTTGCTATTGTTTTCTTTTCTTTTATTAAATAGCACTTTTCTCTGATTCAATATTTATATAGTGTCTTGGTATTTTTTTCTGTTGTTTGTAGGAAGTTGTACATAAGCATGCAGCTTGATGAGGATTCACAAAGTGAACACATTCATGTAAACAGCACTCTGATCAAAGAATAGAATGTATCTGCACCCAGGAAATTCTCATTATCTTTTTTGTTAGGTTCATCTGTTGGGTGTCCCTGGTCCCCTGGTTCCCAGTGTCAAGAATGAGCACTGGTACCAAGTTGAGCGGATGACCGAGTGATCACAAACACAGAGCAATTTTATACAAATAATTTGTCACATAAAATAAAGAATGAAAGTAAAGAAGGAAGCCACACAAGGCGAAAACATGTTCCAGAGAGAGTGGAATGGGTCACTCTTCAAGAGTGGAGAAAGACCCTGAAGTCTGAGGACATTCTGCCTTTTATAAGCTCACTGATTTGTCCCACCTTTTTCCTGGCAGGATTCATTGTTATTTCCCACCTTTGGGGGTGATAGACAGGTCGGTATTATATAACAGGTTACATAACAGGGTAGGTTATATAACAGTTTCTTTATTATCCATGTGTCTTCCCCAGAATTCTTCATGCACCTCCACCCATGCCATGATAATTACATGGTGATGAGCTCTAGGCCAGTTAAATGTTACTGGGAACTTTTTACTATGTATGTTCCCACCAGGAAACAGTTCCTAGCTGTAATTCAGTTCCTGCTCTCTGCCCTTAGCCACTCCCTTGCCACCTGTTTACCCTCCACCAGACCTAACATCTTTTCTAGTCTCTAACCATATCATCCTCCAAAGATAACTTCCATTTTTAACTTTATATACATTAACCCATAAAATATAAATTGTTTTGAATCTAACTTCTTATGACCATCTCATGCCTGTAATGTTGTTATGTATAGCGGTAATTTGTACATTATCTTTGTTATTGCATATATTGTATTTATCATTTTTTTTCTTGATGTACATTTTAATTGTCTATATAATTATTGGGCTTGATATAGATATTTTTATACATTTTATACATTTTTGCACATTACTTATGTGCACAATTCTGTTGAGTATATCCCTAAGAGGGGAACTACTGGGCCATGGAGCACATATATATATTTAACTGTAGTAGATATTGATAAAGTTTTCTAAACAACTAGCATTGTACATTTCCCTAAGCATTGCAAGGTACTCCACAACTTTGACATTTTCTTAAACCCAAAACAAAATTGTTATTTTGACATTTTCTGCTTTTTTTCATTTTAGTCATTTTTGTGGGTTGTTAGTGGTATGACTTTGTGACTTTAATTTCCATTTACCTGATTACTAATGGGTTTGAAACATCAGTCATTTGCATATTCTTTTAGTATCATTGCCATTCAAATATTTTGTCTAATTTTTTACTGTGTTTCTAACTTTTCTTACTAATATATAAACATTCTTTATACATCCCATCATGTGTACTTTGTCAAATGTATATGCTGTAAATATCTTTTCCCACGTTGTGGTTTTCATTTTCTATCTCTTAATGTGTCTTTTGATAAACATAAAATGTTAATTCTAATATAATCTAACTTATTCAAGCCTTTATACATTAGTAATTTTTGTGTTGGATATAAGAAATCTTTGTGCAGTACAATGCCACAAAAATGTCCTGTTTCCTTTTAATAACTTCATCATTATTTGTCTTTATTTTGCCCTATTTGGAGCAGACATATTTCATTAAGTTTACAAGTGAAATTAATTTTTTGGAACATTACATAGCATTCTATCATTTTCTGGTTTCCATTGTTTCTGTTGAGAAGTCAAATCTCAGAATTATTGCTTTTCTCTAGAAGGAAATATGTCACTTTTCTCTGGCTGATTTTACATTTCTCTCTGTATTTGTCAGCAATTGGATTATAATGTTTCTACGTGTAGTTCTCATTGTATTTTTGTGCAATGGTTTGTAGAGATTCTGAATCTGTGGTTGATATCTTTCATCAGTTTGGATAAATCTGGGCTACTGTCTATGTGAATATATTTTTCTGCATATTATCTGTTTCTTCTTTTGCTGTTTCCCAACTCATTCATTCTTTGTCTCTTTGTCTGCCTCTCTCTCTCTCTCTCTCTCTCTCTCTCTCTCTCTCTCTCTCTCTCTCTCTCTCACATACACACACACACACACACACACACACACATTTTCTTGGTTTTTCTTTCTTTTTTTGTTTGAATATGTTCTATTGACATATCTTCCATTTCATTTTTCCTGCCTTCTGCTAGAGCTAAACAGCTATAAAATCCACTAGAAATTTCAGTATTTCATGTACTGTGTTTCATGTAGAACTTACATTTAGTTTATTATTTTTAAAAGTATCTGCTCTATTTCTTCTGTTAAAACCCATTCCTTATTTTATGAGTTATTGTGAGGTAGTCAAGTAAGGAAGAAAACTATCCTAAATGCTTTGTAGCACCTCTGAAAGAACTGCAAAGAACTCTGACAGCCATCAGCCCCCTAAAACAGAAAACTGAGTTTATGGAGGCAGTCGCCCCAATTATAAAGAGGAAAATTGTCAGAAAAGGCCTGTTTTGAACAAATTTTACTGTTTAAACAGCTGGCTCTGAAATAGCTCTGACAGAGCAATAATAGTCTTCCAGTAAAGCTGTAAAACTGAAAAGCAATTACACCCCAGCCATAATGCCAAATAGTCCTGTTAGTGGTTCTATCCTGTCTCTACGGACTCTGTGTTTGCCTATGTCGGGCACAGTTCAGAGAATTAAGAACATAAAAGAAGAAAAAGTGTTCTTCACTTCCTCACAAACAAACCCATCGAGGCAGAGAACATGAAATTTAATCAGGCCAAGTTGGCCGGTGAGACTTCCAGAAAGATGACCCAAAATATATCATACGATCTCCATTAACTGAGAAATAACTGGAGCTTGCACTAATGAATAATTTTTAAAATTATTTTTAAAATGCTAGAAATAGCTCTACTATGGACTAAATTGTGTGTCCCCCAAATTCACATGTTGAAGCTGTAATCCCCGATATGACTGTATTTAGAGAGAGAGCTTTTAGGAGGTAAGCAAGGTTAAACGAGGTCATAAACTTAGGTCCTAATCCAGTGGGATTGGTGGCCTTTTAAAAAGAGAAAGATATCTCTCTCTCTCCCTCTCTCTCTCTGTCTCTCTCCCCCACAATCCATCCCACCCCCTCCCCATGTAGGGACACAGTGAGAAGGCGACCATCTGCAAGCCAGGAAGAGACAGACCTCTCCTGAAACAGAATCAGTCAGTACCTTGATCTCAGATACAGAACTATAAGAATATAAATTTCTGATGTTTAAACCACCCAGTGTATGGCATTTGTTACGGCAGCTTAGGCTAATGTGAGCTCTATTGAGTTCCTGGCACTATCCTAGGTCCCTTATGGCCATTACCTCGCTTAACCCTGTGCTAATGGTAAAAAGCAAGCGTTTTTCTTCCATTGTTAAAAATGAGGGAATTGATGGTCTAAGAAATAGCATGTATTGAATTGCTCACAGGTTTGTTTGGCTCAAATGAAAAATTCAGCCTGGAAACAAAAGACTTGAAAGGAAAAGATGCTATTATACTTGCCCTAAACCTCCTGGGCTGGGAGACTTGAGGGCTTAGGGTGGGCCCCATATGCAATTAAGTATTTCTGCTCATTATCTAGATCTTTGCATGACATGATCTCCACTCCTGCCAAATTCTTATTTTAATATAAATATAAAATCTATGTGTGTAGCAATTCAATCATTGAAATATAAAAGTTTATCTGAATACTGCAGATTGTACTATTTGCAAATTGACTGTAAACTTAAATGTGTACAAAGTATTACATTTTTCTTTGTAGCTTTCATGATCTCCATTCTATTCCCATGAATATATGAAGTCCTAAGTAATTGCTTTCACTTTTTTTCCTAGTGTTTCAGGATAATAAAAAAGAGAATTGGGTTTATTTTTACTTAGTATCTATGAAAGACATCAGAATAGATAACGGACATGTTAGCTTGGTGTACTATTTGAAAGATGTCCTACCTGCCTTTAAAAATCTGTTACGAATTTATGAATTATCTCACATTAACATACTGTGTTAAAATTATAACTCCAGCACTTAC
>RJWJ010016992.1:0-33693 GCA_004363605.1 Indri indri
GAGCCAGGTGGTACTGACTGAAGTCTAGCACCCGTTTTTATTCTCTTTTTCATGTTATGGATTAAAATGATTTCACGTGAAAAGCTCATGGGTTAGCAGTAGTGCATATAATCTAAATGGGAACAAAAAGACCACGTACTTCTTTTTACTTTATCTAGTTCCTCATTTACTGAGACATGAACTCACAAGGGAGATAGGACTATTGCCTCAGGTTTAGAATAGCAAACTGCTCTTATCTGCTGGGCTGCCATCCTTTGATCATTCCCTCTGCCTTTGGATTACAAGCCCAGGTTGTTTGCAGACATCCAGGCTGTAGCCCTCAGGCTTCAAGGCGGGGTCCGTTTGCAGACATCCCTGATTGGTACAATGTCCCCCTCAAGGTCGAGCAACTTTTGCTCAGTGAACTGACATGTCCACAAGTTGCTCTTTGGCAAAGTCCTGTCCCACTCCTGGGGTTCTCATGTCTCAATCCTAACCCTCAACATGATAGATAGTGACAAACCAGTGAAAAAGAATGGAGTGTCCAGAAACAGAACTATGCACAAATGGACACTTGCTTTATGGTGGGGATGCCACTGCAGTAAATGGGGTACTGATGCAATTGGATATTCATATGGGAAAAAGGAAAATGGGACTGCCACCTCACACCAGACATAAAAATTAATTACAGGTGGATGGTAAATCTAAATGTGAAAGGAAAAACCAAACAAAAATCTAAGAAATAATAGAGAAAATATATTTAAGACCTGGGAATAGGGAAAGATTCATAAAAAGGATCCATATTCAATGAGTGTAATGCAAAGGATTGATAAATTGGGCTATTTTGAAATCAGAACTTCTGGCCGGGCGTGGTGGCTCACGCCTGTAATCCTAGCACTCTGGGAGGCCGAGGTGGGTGGATCGCTTAAGGTCAGGAGTTCGAGACCAGCCTGAGCAAGAGCAAGACCCCATCTCTACTAAAAATAGAAAGAAATTATCTGGACAACCAAAAATATATATATAGAAAAAATTAGCCGGGCATGGTGGCACATGCCTGTAGTCCCAGCTACTCGGGAGGCTGAGGCAGGAGGATCGCTTGAGCCCAGGAGTTTGAGGTTGCTGTGAGCTAGGCTGATGCCACGGCACTCTAGCCAGGGCAACAGAGCCAGACTCTGTTTCAAAAAAAAATAATAATAAAATAAAATAAAATCAGAACTTCTGGTCATTAAGAGACACCTATGGGAGTTTCCATTTCCAAAATGGTGGTGCAAAAGGCAAGTTGGCTTCTCTTCCCCCAACAACAAACCAGAAACAAATATACAGTGCTAAGATCTTCACCAGCAACAACCCAGAGCTCAAGTATGAAGACAAGACAGTTCTGGGGGCACAGAGAAATGGAAAAACTCTGAGCAGACAGTAGGAGAACCAGACTTCCACGCCCATCCACATCCATCATGCCCTCCCCACCATTCTGCAGGTACCTGCCATGCAGAAAATCTCCCCTCAACTCATGGTTTCTACACTGGAAAAAGTGAAACTAAAGTGATCAACTGGTTTCTCTACCTTCTTGGGTTCCCTGCCAGGACATCTGTCATGATCTCCATGATACCCATGGGTAGCTTTGTGACTATTTGAAGGGAGAATTATCCCTGAGGGCAGGCAGAGACAAATGAGGGAGGCAGGACTACCATCTCCAATCCAGAAACTCTGCTTTGTATCTTGGCCAAAGGAGATGCCATATAAGAATGGCTGTAGGAGGCCCCCTGGCTCCCTGGGCACTGACCCCCTAGCCAGCTTTCCCACACTGCCAGCATAATCCCTTTGGGACTTCCACCATTTGGGACTATTGTTTACAAAATAAAGTGTTGTCAAACCATGCACGTTATCATGCATTCATTTAAGGTAATAGATATGTTGAATGTGCAGCAACTTGGAGCAATGCACACGATATAACACAAAGTGGAAAAAGTACATAACGTGAAGTGGAAAAAAGCAGTCTACCAAATGACTAGTATGCAATGAATGCAAGTTTATGCAAAAATATGTACTTGATAAACTAGTGGAAGAAAATACACTGAAAAGGAAATGTCATTGGTTTTAGGGAAGTGGGATATGGTCGATTCCCTTTTCATATTCCCTATCTTCTAGTCTTTCAGGAAAATACTCATAACAGAATGTTGACTGGGGCTTTTCCCGTTATCTCAAAAGTTTGGCTAAAGCTTTACTTTTTAAAAGAGCCTTGATGAATTGCTAGACACAAACCAATCCTGTGACCATCACTCCATTATCTTACAGCTGCAGACTACATGAAAAGACTGGAAATGTGAAGAGGACAGGTAGGAGCATTCAGTGTAGTAGTTGTTTCAGAGGGAGAGCAATGCGGCTCCTTCCCTCCCCTTGAGTGTGGGGAGGGGAACAGGTGCTCCTCACAGGTCAAGTGAGAAAGGCTCCAACAGGGTGGGTCAGAGAGGTTGTGGAGAGAGATTTGTGCTGAGCTGGTTTCCCCCAGAGTCTCTAGGTCTCCTCCCCAACTTCACCCCATAATGCCATGGGACAGGTGCACCAAGAAAGGTTGGGAGATTCTGATATGTGTCCCCTGGAGTTTGAGGGATGAATGAGACAGGTGCCTTCTTCACACCTGGAGAATTCTGAAGGCAAGAGGCTGGCTGGAGAGGCCCTTGAAGGCAGGAAGAGGAGAAAGGGCAACAGTGGGGCAGCCTGCACTTCCCCATTTGGTGTTGCAAGGATGTTTACCATGGGATGCTGCAGTGTCTACACTGCTTGGAAATGTGACTTGGCTCCTTGGACCCTACCCTCATGGAGGTTATACTTGGGGAGGGGGCAGTTAATAATCAAAGAATCACATTAATAAATATAAACTTGGTGGAAGTGCTGAAGTAGAAAGATGCGTGGTGCTACATGAGCATATAATAGGGACACTATAGCCTCATTAGGGAGGTCTGAAAAGCTTTCCTTGTGGAAGTGATGTATGAGATCCTAAGGTAGGAGTTAATCAGAGGAAACTGATGGGAGCGTTGAGAGCATTCCTCAGAAGTGGGGAGAGAACAAGCTATGCCAAATTCCTGGTGCTGGAAGGAGCACGACCTGTGCAAGGAACAGAAAGAAGTCCAGCTAGGAGGAAGCAAGGGAGAAGCAGGTAGAGATGTGCAGGGCCAACCATGGACCCTGTGGGCCACATGGGAATTTTGTTCTTTATCTTAATAGTTCTTAATAATTCTTAAGTTATTAAAGTATTTAAACCTGGGGGTGATACTCTAAGACTCAAAATTTGAATGGATCATTCTAGTCACAGTGTGGAGAAGAGATTATTAAGTGAATATATGCAGATGTAAATCCCTTTATTAATTTTTCCTAGAATATAATGGGACATTTCCATATTCAGAGTATTTCTTTTGGGATTCAGAAATTTTTCCTATATTATGCCTTTGGATATTGCCTCTGATCCATTTACTGCTTTCTTCTTTAGAAATTCTTTAATATTTGATCTATGCAACTCAATATTCATTCTGTAACTATCAGAATTTTATTTCTTTTCTCCTGCATTCTGGGAATATTTTAATTTTTATGTAAGGTCAATTTTTCTGATTACTGTTTCCAGTGTAGGTTATATTTTGACCACTGTGTCAAATTTTATTTATTGTACTTAATGCATTCTTCTTATGTCAGTTTATTACTTTCTTATCATCACCTGTTTTGTCCTCATGCACCTGATTGAAATAACAAAACATCTATTTAAAAATATTTTTTGTCTGTTTTTTAAGTAAAGGGTTTTTCTCTGAGTCTTTAGGACATTTCTCTCTTCTCATAAGCTGCAAATATTTATTATAGTGGTGGTCACGGGAGTGGTGGCATGGTGGAGCTGAATGATGGTGTTTGCAATGATAATGGGGATGGTGATAACACTGAGGACAATGATGATGGTTAGATGAGTTGTGTGATAATATTGAGAGTGATAATGCAACAGGGAAAGGATAACAGTTTTGGGGTGCTGTCTGATGAAAGTGATAATGAGAATACTGATGGGTGATGAGGCTGTGATGACGTAATGTATGATGACAATAACAGGGTGATGGCGCTGAAAGTGAAGGTGCCTTGGGTATGTGTTGAGTAGCTGGTGTACACACTTGGGATAGAGTTAGGTAAAATTTAAAACAAGTTTCTTCAGATGCCTCTGAGGGACATTGAGTCACTTCTGCTTTTTCTGCTTAGCTGCTGCTGTTGGCCCAGCTGCCTAATAAGCTTAAGTTCTTAATGATGTTCGTTCCATTTTCTTAAGTACTGAACTTAACAAGCCTCCCAGGAATTCTCACTTCAGAACAACTCAATTGTGGTTTAATTGAGCCACAGCCAGGAAGGAAGACTCCTGGGGCAGAGGGACCCAGAAGTGGCCCCCAATACCTGGGGAATAAACTTGGAAACTCACAGTAGGAGGGGGAAAGAGGAAGAGTAGAGACTTTCAAGACATTATCTTTAGCTTAATTGGGATTAGAAGAGTGTATAAACTGGCAGTTCTTATATTCTCCTGGGAAGTGTCAGCCTAATGCAGAGCTTGTAGGAGATTCTCAGTAGCTCCGAGTCTGGGGCCTGTGATTGTGCCTGCAAAGTCACATATGCAATCCTAAGGCAGGTCGCTAAACTCGGGTGCTACATGCTCCTGTCTGAGAAGTTTTTCTCCACATTGAGCTAGCCTTGACATGCAAGCCAGTCCCTGAAGATCAGTGCTATTAGGAGCCTTAAAGTTTGGTTTTGCTAGTTCTTAAGTGACAGTTCAAGGACCACTGACAGCCTGGCCACATCAGAAACTTTTTATTGTTATTATTTGTAATTTCTTTTCATTTTTCTTTAATTATACAAGTAAACATTAATATACTCATTATAAACATTCAAACAATACAGGTAAGTAAAAGTTCCCTTTGATCCCCTCGTCAATACTGGTCCCCACAGCCGAGATTAAGTCTGCTTCCACACTTTTAAAAAGTATGCTTTAACATTACTTATATATGACATATGATTTTTTTTGTTTCTTTTTTCTAAGGTGGAAGAATATAATGACATCATACCACAACATACAAATAATACATATGATATACTATTTTTACTGCTAGATCAAAGGTATATATACTTTTAATAGGTACTTCCAGAAGGGCACTATTCAATTTAAAGCCCCATGAAGAATCTATGAAAGTATTCATTTCCTCATATCACTGGCCAAATTGGAAAACTATTACTTTTTCATTTTTGGCCAATCTAATGGGTAAATTAACAACTTCTTTAATTTGAATTTAACTGATTACTGATGAGGCTGGACATTTTTTAAAATGTTAATTGGTCATAATTATTTTTATTTTTTGTGAGTTATGTATCCATATAATTGGTCTGCTTTTTCTATTTTGTCTTTTTAAAGAGTTATTTATATGTTCTGAGTGTATATTCTTTATATAGTATTTTTATTGTGTATATTTTGTATATTGAGTATACATATGTCTTCTTTGTGTCTTATGTATGTTCCAGATATTTTCTCCCAGCTTATAATCTTTTCTTTGACTTTTTTGTTGTCAAATCAATCAGTCTTTTCCTTGTGGGTGTGTATGTAGTCTTACTTAGGACTGCAATCCACATCCTAAAATTCTAAAAACATCCTGCATATTTTTTCATGTATATTTTTAGCTCTTTAACTCATAAAGAATTTATTTTTGTTGTGGTGTGAGAGAGGGATCTGACTTTTTTTTTTCCCAAATGGAGAGCCGATTGTCCCAGTACCATTTATTGAATAGTCTATTCTTTACCCAACTGATTTAAAATTCCATCATTACTATATACTAAAGATCCAGGTAATTATGAGCCTATTTTGGACTTTATTGTTTTATTGATCTATCCATTGGGGTGTTTTACCATCTGGTAGGGCAAGTTTTCTTTTGTCTTTTTTCTCTTTGGCTATTTTTGTACATTTTCTCTTCCAAATGAACTTTAGAATCAGCTTATCAAATTTCATAAATAAAATTTTGAACTTAGATTGGGTTTGGAGTGAATAAATTTGCACAAGTGACATTAATAAGCTTATTTCTATAAAATTTATAATTTTTGTAGCTATTGCAAATGACAGTCTCTTTTTGCCCATATATTGGTGATGATTGGAAAGTGTTTTTTCTTTATCTGTTCATCCTGTGTATGGTTTTATCCTTTAAACCTACTGATACAGTATATTAAATGAATATATTTTCTAATTTGGAATCACTTTTGCATTCAGTGGATAAACGCTACTTGTTTATGATGTGTTATTATTTTAATATACTGCTACATTTCAGTTAATATTTTTAAAGGATATTTATACCTATTATTTGTAAAAGAAAGTTGGCCCAAGGAGTATGTCAGAACATTTCAAAAACCCTGTAGACGTTATTCCACAGATTTTTCTTTCAAGCTTCTTGACTAGACTGTTTGTCCCAATTGTTATTCACCACTTCAGGTTGCCATGAAGTTAATCAATTGCTCCTAATTTTTTTTCAACAAATGCCTCCAGAGAAAAGTTTTTCTTTCCTTCTTTTTTTTTTTTTTTCCTTTTACCTTGCATGAGGTCTAAGTCTGATCAAATAACAGATAACTGTGCTGGTAGTAGGGTCTTCCAGGAAAACACCAAACAGGTAAAATAAAGCAATTATTTTTAAAATATTTTTATGTTAGTACTATAGATTAAATATATACCCTCTATTAAATTAATTCTGTGCTAAAAGCCATAGTTTTTCCATTCATTATTCAACAAAAGACCATAAAACTATATTTCCTGAGTTCTTGCATATAAACAATTTTGTTACCCATGTATGGGAATGAAGTTTGACTAGATATAATATTCTTGAGTTATCCTTTATTTTCCACTGAGAACTTTGGGTAAAGATTGTTCCACTATCACCTGTCTTCTATCACTGAATGATGTTGTGGAAAAGTCTGAGGCCAACCTAATATTTTTCCCTTATAAGAATTTTTTTCTTTGGACCTTCCAAAAGAGATTTCATTTGTCAATGAAGCATATACATTTTATAATAGGCTTCTTTGTTGATCTTCTGTATCAGTTTTTACTAGCACATTACATTGTGTCACCCTTAAGTCCAAGCTTATTTTTCTTTTTAAATGTTCTTGCATTAAATTTTGAATATTAATTTCTGTTACATTTATTCACTTTAGTCTCCAAAGACACAAATTATTTGCATATATTGGCCTTTATGTGTGCTATATATCTATCATTTCTTTATAATCCTTTTAAATTCTTTGTTTATTTCCATTTCACTTGCTTAAGTTTTCATTTTGACTTCCCCATCCCTTGATGTGGTTTTAGCAATGTCCAGCTGTGAACTAAAATCAAATCTTAAGCTCCCCCCACCACCAACTGACTGAGTGGACCCTCTTGGCCAAGGGGATATCCTAAAACTAAATTGCCTGCCTGGAGGAGGGAGGTCAGACATGACTCATCAAGCCCTCTCCCTTCTTGGAGACATCCTTTGTAACCCATTAACAGGCCCAAGGGTATGCAAGACAAACCTGCAGGTCCTCGATTTATGCAACAAATATATGTCTGGTGGCTTGTCTCTGATTAACAGACCTCCTTATCTTAAAACATTCCAAGCTTTTAGACAAAGCTTCATGTCTTTAACCAATTACAAGTCAAAGAATCTTTAAACCCACCTATACCCTGTAAGCCCCTGCTTCGAGATGGCCCACTTTTTGGGCCAAAGTAAAGTATGCCTCCCACTTATTGATTTATGATTTACCTGTAATCCCTGTCTCCCTGAAATGTATAAAACCAAACAGTAACCCAACCACAGCAAGTCCACTGCTCAAGGCTTCTTGGGCATGGCTCTGGGTCATGGTCCTCAAATTTGGCTCAAAATAAATCTCTTTAAAATTATTTTTAAATAATAATATTTAGTTTGGTTTGGTTTCTTTTCTGTTAACACCACCTACTTTTCTATGGTCATTTTATTTTTCTCTTCTACTTCTTTCTAGAGCTGTACTAGTTCATATATTATTTCTTGGTGTTGCCATATCATGTATTTCATGACTCTTCAATTTCTGTTTCAAGCTCTCTTGTTTCATTAAGCACTTTGAATTTTATGGCCATGAAATGCTATCCTTAAACTGTAGCGACTAAGCATATTGTGTGTGTGTGAGAGCGTGAGAGAGAGAGAGAGAGAGAGAGAGAGAGAGAGAGAGTGTGTGTGCGCGTGTGTGTGTGTGTGTGTGTGTGTGTGTGTGTGTGTGTAAATCCCTTGAGAGTAGGAGCCACATCTCATTCTTTTGACATTTAGATAGCAGACTCTCTGGGAAGGCTAATTAGAGACACCTCTTCAAGCCAATATTCATTAATTCACAAGTAAAAGCATTCTCTGTCAGATAGGATGAGCCTGTCCTAAACTGCATATAACCTCTCAGGTAGATCTCTTCCATCCTAAGGATGTCCCAGAAAACCAAAGCAGATCCGTTCTTTGGTATACAGATAGATCTACAACTTCAGGAGCTACATCTGCACTCACGTTCTTACAGTCCTGGAATTCTCAACCTCAGTTTTACTGACATTGTGGGCTGGGTAATTAATTGTTGTGGGGGGCTGTCCTGCACACTGTTGGATGTTTAACAGCATCTCTGGCCTCAACCCACCAGAATCCAGTAGTAGTTCTCTCCCTATTGCCCCAACTGGTTGGAACAACCAAAAATATCTACACGCTAGGGCGGAAAAGACTAGTAGGTGCTCATGGTGCGAGTGGAGAAAGATTTCTCAAGCAGAAATTAAGATATAAAAGTAAAAAAGTTTATTTTATCCTCTCAGAAGGATAGAATGAGAAAGTGAAAGAGAGAGAAGAGGGGAAGAGAGCAGAGAGATGGCGTGGCATCCCAAGGAAAGAGAAGGGAGATGCCATCAGTGAGGCCAAGCATCTTGCTGCTTTTATGGGGACAAAGAGAAAAATAGTAATTGTTGTGAAGTAATTACCAGGCAGCCATGAGAGGTCAAATTGTCCATCCTTGTTGTTTCTTCTGTTCCTGGAGACTTGGTTATCTCTGAGATATAGTCAGGCCTAACACAAAGGATGTGATTTTTGCCCCTGAGATATGATTTTGGGCAGGAGACAAAGGTTGGGACTTTGCCCCCACCCCCCTTCTGTATGGCCAGGAGCTTCTCAGGAACACCTTGAGGCTGTAAAACAAATTCTAAAAGCTGAAAGCTGGTGAATGTAAACAGAAAGATTTACATTTCCTTTCTGGGCCCTTTTCAGGTGTTTGTGAAAACAGAGTCCCAGCAGGTTGCCTGCTAGTCTGGGACAAAAATGGCAGAGTAGGGAGAGCTCAAGATTGATCTCTAGTTGTTATTAGAAAATTCGGAGATTCAAGGATGCCCTAACACAGGAGTCTTTTATAATCTGGCCCACCATCTCTCTGACTTCTTCCCGAATTCTGACTCCAACTCTCAGATCAATCTGCTGAATTGTTCTCTGTTCAAACATGCTGTACACTTTGATATCACATAGACTTTGCTTGCTTGTGTCTAGGATTCTCATTCTTTTCCATGTGGAATATGCCACTGCATCCTAAAGCCCCAAGTAAGTGCCAATCCCCTGGGAAAACTTAGCTGTCACCTCTTCAGAGTCCCTGTATTTAATGCAGTCTTGATTGAATACCCTAAAGATTTCTACAAGCTCATTTGTAAGCAAAAGTTTCCGTTTGGCTCTACATTCCTTCTCCCCAGCACAAAATCTGGCCCAGAGGAGAGATAAAATGTATGTACTGGCAGACAGAAAGTGGAGGTGCCAAAGACAGCTGGTACAGGCTCTTTTGGGAGACAGAAGTCAGGTAGTTGTGTTGGTCTGGGTTCTGCAGCTGGGACATGAGGCAGGGCTCCTCAAAGCCCCTACAGGTCACCCAGGAATCCCAAAACAATGATGGACAGAGAGTGTAAAGGGAGGGTAACAGACGGGGGAGGTGGATCTGAAATTTATGGGAGATTTGAAGATGTGGGGGAGAAGATTTTTAGGTGGGAAGCACAAGAAGGGGAAAATAGGGGAGAATAATACATTTACAGATCAATTACTATAAGCCAGGCACAGTCTTAAAAGCTTTAGACTTCTTAACTCATTTTATCTTCATAACAACCCTATGAAGCAGGTTCTATTTTACTGATAAAAGTCCTGGAGGCCCAGAGGAGTTTTTTGAAAGTTGTCCAGTGTCACACTTGGTAACTACGTAAACCAGGATCCAACCTGCACAGAGTGGACTCTAATCCAGAGAACACATGGAGCATGGGAGAGCACAGGTGGTCAGAAGACTGGCCTGACCAGACCAGAGAGGGCCCAAAGAGGACTTGCAGGCTGGGAGGATCAGGGGGTCTGACTGTACACAGCTTCGAGGTGCTACACATCAGACTTGTTGTCCAGACATTAGGGAATTTAAAAGCATAGGAGGCTAATTAGGAAGTTGTCAGAATTGTCCTCCTGGGAATCAGGTTCCCCTGGAGCAGGGTTTCAAAGGAGAGCTCCTCATACTCCTGGCCCCTTCCTCACAGAGCCCAACAGCAGGCAAAGAGTGACCGGGTGGGGGAACAGTACCTGAGGCACCCTAGCCTTCTTGTCTGAGGCATCCCTTCTTCCTGCCCTGGTTCTCTGTGCTGTCTACAAATCCTGACATCCCTGTGTCCCTTCATGCCTGTGCCTCTTGCTCTGTACTGTTGCTGCTTTGTTCACCTCTTCTCCCCTGTCTCTCTTATTTGCTTTTTTGTTTACTTTTCTGACTGCCCTTCTCTCTCTGCCAGACTTAGAGTGCATGTCTGCCTCAAGGAATCTGGCTTTCAGTTGTTAATGAAGACAAGGAGGAGGGGCAGCGGACAGGAGGCTGAGGCAGTTGGGCTGTCCCATGCCCCATCCTAATCAGGTTTGGAAAAGGACATGACGAGGGGGAGGCAGGTAGGAGGTGGGGAGGTTGCTAGGGCAGCACCAGGGTACGGGATGCAAGGAGGGTCTGCCAGGACATCTAGGGAGAGGTAGGGATTTCAGAGACCACCTTGGGACTGGGAATTGCTCTAATGATCTTTTATTGAGGAGCTGATGCCTCCCACCAACATACCTGCAGTCTTTTCATGCTCCCTGTTACAATCACCAGGGAGCGGAGGGCTGGATATAATTTTGGAGCCTGTTTCCCTATCCTGACTCTCATTCTCTCTGCCTCTTCCCCTCTAAGCTCCAGTGTTGGAAATAATCCTAGAATCTCATTCTCCTCACACCCTTCAAGTCTTCTAAAATTGCCTCTCATTGGCCAAACTCATTGGATATGAGAGAGCAGCAGAGTCCATTGGGCCACCTTCCCAGGGCACATAGCAGGATGGAAAAGATGAGAATGGATCCAACAGTAGATTACAGCATAATTCTCCCCTTCTGTCCTTACATATCCAGTCCTATACATTATGTGGAGGGAAAATGCCTCTTACCAACACAAGAGACAAATGCATTCCCTTCAACTACCATACCAGATTGGGACAATGCCAATTTGGTCATTTTCCAACCTAAAATCTAAAATGTTGGCCACCACCAATGTTCTCCACACAAGGTAACAAGGAAAAAACAGGGATAAGGGATGAATAATTGTTATAAAGCATAGCTGATTTAGTTTGTAGTTATGTAGCTCAACTTGCCTAAGGTGATGGTCATGGCTTCCTTCTTCCATCGTTAATTCAATGTCCTTATTATCCTTGGCCAACACCTCATCTGGGGTTCTTCACTTGGTGGGGTGTCTCAAGCCTACATTCTTCTAGGATATGAATGCTTAGAGTCCTTTTCTTTATTGGGTTACCATACTTCCTTGGCAATTTCTACTACTCAAGGGAGTACAAGATACACATTCCCACTTGTAGCCATTGCAAACCAGTTTCCCCTTGGTATTAAGGGTCAACCACTCCAGCCAGTGCAGTGACCTCTCCTCTACCTGTTGGTTTTTGCAGCAGTGGCCGGGAGGCAATCTCACTCCTAACTCATTAAAACTGTAGATATCTTTCCTAATGAAAGGATACCTCCTTTGAATACTAGGCCCTCAACACATTATGCTCAAAGTTGCAGGGATAAAAAGCAAAAATTTCTCTAGAAAGTTATTTCATATATTAGTAAGAGGAGCCACTCCCATTACACTTCTTGGTTCCTTGATCTGCGCATTCTCTCTCAAAGGAAGATGGTACCATACAGTGGCTCCTGGAATAAGTCATCAACTGCATTCTATAGGATGGCACTACAATCACAGGATGTTTCCTCCCAGATGGTACAATAACTGAGCCTTCAGTAGATAGTTCCATCATCCTATCAGGTTCAGATGTTTCTGGGTTTGGGGCATAGTGCGAGGCCACTGAATTCTGTGTGAGTCAACTGTCACGCTTCCGTTGAAGTAAAGTATGTCTTCTAGTCAGAGGTGCTGCTGCATGGGATACTCTGGCAATGGATGCGACACTCTGTAAGACCATTAACGGTGGTGGCATGAGAAATGCTGCAGGCAGGAAAGACAAACTGGAACATATGTCTATCCCTGGGAAGCGTACTGCAGCCCCTCCATGTTGGAAAGGATTTATCATAATTAATCTGTCACCAGGTAACTGGCTGGTCCCACATCAAAAGCTCAGCATTGATCTTTGCTGCTAGGGTTGGGCACATAGCAGTGGCAATAACTAACTCTGCGTTGACAAGGGTAGATCCATGTGGTTGAGTCCATTCATGGTCTCCATCCTTCTGCAGGGGCTACTTTGTGTGGCAAGCCCTGTGTGACTCAGGAAAGAGGCTGCCTGAAGTCTACAGGTGGTTCATCTTGTCCACCTGATTAGAGAGACTCCCACGGTGGATACTCACCAGTATGGATTTCTGCAAGACATGATTGTCTTCACATTCTGTCTGTCATGAGAGACCTTTATCCATAAACCCTTTTTTAGATCCCCCATCACTAATCTCCCAATCTTTTTCTTTCCAAGTACCCAACCTGCCTTTCATTCCATTAGCAATTGCACGTGAGATAATGTATAGCCACACTCCAGGATGTCTCTCATTCTGTATAAAGCAGACAGCCAGAAAACCATCCAAAGTTCTACTTGCAGAAAATATTTTCTTCCATCATAGTTAGTAAGTACCACTTTGGGTGAGGATGGTGTCAGCAGACTCTGCAGATTCACCGTAAATTAGGGGTTTCCTCTTTTGTTCACTAATTATAGGGACCCCACCCCCCACCATGTGGGTTGAAGGAGAGGCAGCTAAGTGTTAATAGAAGGAGCAGGAACCAGGGGGGTCTGAGCCGGTGCTTATGAATTCTGCCACCCAGACCTGGGCTCACGTGTATCATTTCCCTTTTACAGTGGAATTCTGTGCATGTTCAATTTTGTGTTTTGTGAATTGGATAACACTGTTTAGGATGGGCCATTTTGTTTGCCTGTTCACATGGTGACCCATACCTAGGTTTTCAGTTCCCACCAGGGCATAGTACTATTTGAAAAAAAAAACAAAAAAAAACTTTTCATTTTGAAATAATTTAAGACTCACAAGAAGTTGTAAGAACGGTACATAGAGCTCTGGAGTACCCTTAATCCAGTTTCCCCCAATAATAACATCTTCCACAATGACAGCACAATATCACATCCAGTAAACTGACCTTGATACAAAAGTAACTAAACTATAGACTTTGCTAGGATTTCACCATTTATTACATGCACTTATTTTTCTTGTGTATGGTTCTGTGAAATTTTATCACATGTACAGGTTCATGTACTCACGCTCAGGATACAGAACTGTTTCATCACCACAAAGAGACATTACATACGGTCCCCAACTCTAACCTTTGGCACTGATTGCCACTGATTTTTTTCTCCATAAATTCAGCTTTGTCATTTTGAGGATGCAGTGTATAATTTTTGAGACAGATTTTTAAAAAATCAGCCTAATGCCCTTGAGAGCCATTCAAATATTGCCCATTTAGTAGTTGTTCCTTCTTATTGCTGAGTAGGATGCAGCTACCGCAGTTTGTTTATCCATCCACCTGCTGAAACACATTTAAGTGTAACAGCCAACTTTCCCAGTCCTTGGCTATTACAAATAAAACTGTTATAAATATTTATGTATAGATTTTTTTAAAGTTACTTTTTCTAGAATAAATACCAAGGAATGTGATTGCTGAATCTTATGATATGTGTATATTTATAATAATATTCTAATGGAAACCACAATGAGATATCACTTCATATGTGCTAGGATGCCTATAATTAAAAAGACAAACAATAACAAGTATTGGAGAGGACATGGAGGAATTGGAACCCTCGTACACTGCTGGTAGGAATGTAAAATGGTGCTGCTGTTTTGGAAACAGTCTGAAACTTTCCTCAAAATATTAAACATAGAGTTTTATACAATCCATCAATTTCACCTCTAGACATTTATCTGAAAGAAATGAAAGCATATATGTTTACACAAAAATTTGCACATGAAGGGTCATAGCAACATTTTTCATAACAGCTAGAAAGTATAATCAACTGAAATGTCCATCAACTAAATAAGTAGAACATAGTATATCCATACAATGGAATATTATTTTGCAATAAAGATGAATGAAGAACTAATAAATTCACCACACAGATGATCCTTGAAATCAGTGAAAGAAGCCAGTCACAAAAATTTACATATCATATGATTCCATTTATATAAAATGTCCAGAACAGGCAAATCTATAGAGACAGAAAATAGGTTGGTAGCAGTTGCTTAGACCTGGGGATAAGATGGGAATAAGAGTATTTGCTAATGGGTATGGAGCTTTTTTAGTGGTGATGAAAAGGTTCTGAAATTAGATTGTGGTGACGGTTACACAACTCTGTGAACATAGTAAAAACCATTGAATTGTACATGTTAAGTGGGTGAATTTTATGGTGTGTGAACTACATCTCAATAAGGCTGTTAAAAAATATGCCAAACTGTTTTCCAGAGAAGCTGTACTGTTTTCCATTCCCACCAGCAATGTATGAGAGCCAATTGCTCTGTGTATTTTCTAGCACTGGATGCTCTCGGTATTTTGTGTTTTAGTCTAACCGTCTAAATACTGTAGTTGTACAGTGATGTAGTGATACCTCTTCATGGCTTTAATTTGCATTTGATTCATACCTCATGATGTTGAGCATCTTTTCACGAACTTATTTGTCTTCTGTATATCCTCTTTGTTAAAGTGTCTGTTCAAAGTTTTGTTTATTTTCTAATTGGATTATTTGTTTACAGTTGATATTGGAGAGTAATTTGTATATTTGCATATAAAGACAAGTCCTCTGTCAGAGATGTGATTTGCAAATATTTTCTCTCAGCCTGTGGGCTATCTTTTCATCCTTTTAAGAGGGTCTTTCACAGAACAAAGTTTTTAATTTTGTACAGTCCAGTTCATCAAGTTTTCATTTTTATGGATTATGTTTTGGTGTAAATGTCTAAGAAATCTTGGCCTAAATCTAGGTTGTGAAGATTTTCTATTATTTGTTAAAATAAGTTTTATAATTTTACATTTTACAGGTAAATCTAAGATTCGTTTGAGTTTTTTTTGTATAAAGCGTAAGGTTTAGATTGAGGTTCTTCCCCGTACCGGTAGGTATCCAATGTCCCAGCAGCTTCTCTTGAAAGACTTTCCTTCCTCCACTGAATTGCTTCTGAGCTTTCATAAAATACCAGTTAGCCATACTTGGGTGGTTTAATTCTGAACTCTTTACTCTGTTTCTTTAATCTTTGTATCTATCCATCTACTAATACCACATTTAAAAAATTGTTATAGTTACATAATTAGTCTTAACATTGGATAGTATAATTCTTCCACCTTTATTCTTTTCATTCAAATTTTCTTTAGTTATTCTAGTTCCTTTGCCTTTCCATATAAATTTTGCAATCAGCTTGGCTATATCAACAAAAACTCCAGCTTTGATAAGAGTTGCATGAAACCTCAAAATTGGTGTTTGCATGGTATCTTTTTTCCACTCTTCACTTTTAACCTGCTATATCATATTTATCATGAGCTTCTTGTAGACAGCATATAGTTGAATAATTTCTGTTAATCCATTCTGACAATCTCTGTTCTTTGTGTGTTTAGATTATTTACATTTAATATAATTATTAATATATTTTAATTTAGGTCTACCATTTTATCATTTGTTTTCTGTTTGTTCCCTGTGTTTTTAATTCCTCCATTACCCCTTTTTGGATTTCTTTTGGATTTTAAAAAACACTTAAAAAATTTATTCCCTTTGAATTATTGATCGTGATTTTTTTATGTAGCTATGTATAATCTGTTTATTGGTTGTTCTAGGGATTACAATATACATATTTAACTTTAACCATGTTCTTAGAATTAATATTTTACTACTTTTAGTACAGGAAACTGATTACTGTATAAGCCCTTTATCTTACCCCTTTTAGGTTGTGGCTGTTTTATATGTTATACACATTGGCAACCCTATCAAATAATGTTATAATTTTTGCTTTCAACCAGCAAACATATTTTAAAGAACTCAAGAGAAATAAAAATTGTCGATTACATTTACCCAGTTACGTACCATTTGTTTTGCTCTTCTTTCATTCTTGGTGTTCCAGGAAATTCAAGTGGTTCAACTTGGCTTCAAAGTTGGGTGTGTATAGAGTGGTGATAAGAGTAGTGCCAGATCACGAAGGGGCTTATACACCAGGTTAAAAAGCTAGAATTTTACTCTAAAACCTCTGAGGTGCCAGAGAAAGCTTTGAAAATGAAGAGTGACATAAAAATATTTTCATTTTAAAAAGATTATGCTAGGGTAGAGGGAAGAAAATATTATGAGACGGGATGGGGAGCACCAATACTAAAACAGAAAAACAAGTTAGGATGCCACCATAGTCATTTGGCAAAAAAGTCAGGAGCTCTGAGTGTGGGAATAGGGGAGAAAATGGATACTGGAGATTTTAATAAGGTAGAAACCATAGAATCTGTCTATCCATCTGTTCATAAATAGTCAAGCACCACACAAAGCTGGTTTGGTCAATGATGGCCACATGTAAAACAGTAGTCCCATAAGATTATGATACCATATTTTTACTGTAGTCTATGTTTAGGTACACAAATACTTATCATTGTGTTACAATTGCTTACTGTATTCAGTATAGTAGCACAGTGTACAGGTTTGTAGCCTAGGAGTATGTTATAGCCTAGGTGTGTAGTGGGCTATACAATCTAGGTTTGTATAAGTACACTTTATGATGTTTGCACAATGACAAAATTGCTTAATGACACATTCCCAGTGATGCATATCCCTGTCATTAAGCCATGCATGACTATGTATATGTGTGTATGTATTTGTGTTAATATTTACAGATAATATATATATTATTTGGTTTGGAAGGTAAGAGAAAAAGAGGAGACTTAGGTACCTGACATTTATTTTTCTGAATTGGATAACTGGGTGGATGATAATTTTGCTCATTGAGATAGAAAATAGTAGAGTATGACAAGATTTGCAGCAGTGAGGAGATACAAATTTAGCTTGTGTATATCAAGTTGCAGATGCCTATGGATATCCTTGGGGTGGTGTCTACTGAACAGTCCATGGTATTGTCATGGAGCTCAGAAGAGAGGTCTCACTTGGAGACATGGCTTTGTGAATCAGCAGCACATTGGTGGCAATCAAAACCGTGGGTGTGGTTGGAGTTTTTTAGGAAGAGTGAACCAAGTTGGAATTCTGGATGTGCCAACATTTAAAGGGTTGATAAAGGAAGAGAGATGTCTAAATGTACAAAGAAAGCACAGAAGAGTAGAGTCACTGAAGCTGAGGGAGTAAGGACTTATGAGAAAGGAACAATGCCGAGAAGTCAAATACTACAAACATCGGAATGTATTCCACCAGTTTAGAAACATGGAGGTCACCAAAGACCTTGGGGAACACAAATGTAAAAATTACTCAGGGAAGGTGGCACAGAAAACCAGGATCTAAGCAAGTTGATAAGAGATGACAACTGAATTGAGTCTTGAAAAGCCAGAGCGGAAAACACTAAAGCAAAATAAATTCCAGGCCCATGAAAAATTGAATGTTACTAATTAAATCTAAGAGAGGTGAGGGTCATCATTCCTATTTACTTCATAGGACAGACTTGAGAAGGAAATGAGGTTCTATACGTGAGAACAGTACACAAAACACTAGATATTGCACTACCTATTACTATCTTCTTTTGCCCAGCAGCAGCAGGCCTCAGATCCAGCTTCCTTTTCCAAGCGGCCCTCTGGAAATGTGGTCCCGAATCCTGCCCTGCTCTGATAGCGGGCCATTGTCCCATCTCACAATACCACTCTGGACAGACAAGGGGCAGGGGTGTGTCTTCAGCATTCACATGTTCTGAGTCAGGTCCAGGGAATTTACACAGATGCTTGTAGGCTTAGCCCCTAACCCCTCACATTATGTAAGAAGAAATGTCCAGGGCCACTGGGAACAATGGATCCCAGGCCCAAGGCTCGCCTCCTTGCCCCAAGGGCTGAAGTTTCCTAAGGCCCTATGGTAACAGACACTTTTTTGGTACTGAGATTGGCTGAGATGTTCTCTCTGGTAAACCTTTCCTGCTCACTGGACAGCCTCAGAGGCCCTAAAAGGGCACAGGGCTAGTGACTCAGGCAAAGTGGAAGTTTTAGTCTCCAACTCATTTTCTGAACCAAGCAAGTGGCCTGAGAATGCTGCCTCCCAGAAGCTCCAACTGACTACTAGGGTGGCTGACAAAGGGGAGCTCGGATGGCTTGACGACAAAGCCTTCCAGATCCTGGATGGGGCAGCTGGACCTAAATATTGTTCTACTCAGGACCTAATGTCACTGAAGGGACTGGAGAAAATTCCAAATCTGTGGCATCCCTCTCCACTATGGTCCCCACCCTAGCCTTCTCCCCAGCACTCCCTTCTGTTTTGCAGCCACTAATCGAACGTAGCTTGAGTCAGAGCCCCTCTGAGCTGGTGTTTCCCACCTTAAACTCTGCACATTGCTAATATTCATGGGACAATATGTAGAGGACATTTCGGGTCATATGTAGCCTGGAGCTGGGAATGTTTCCTTGTTGTTTTGTTCCGAGAATATGCCTGGGCGTCTTGCACACGAGCCAGGGCGCCCTGACCCTGCAAACAGGAGGGGCTAGAGAGCTTCGGATGCAAACATCGGCTCTCCGGAAACAAAACAACAAGGAATAGGGTATGTCAAATTGGGACAATGAAGGAACAAGGAAATTGGGTGGGACAGTTGCCAAACAAGCTGTGTTATAAATAAAGACACTGCAGCAGGAAGGCACTGCAGTCTTGTACCGTCTTTATGTGTGTGTATGTCTCTTTGTCTCTGTGTTCGTTCCTCATCCCTAGGCAGGCCACGACACAATAGAAGAGCATTGGGCCAGGAATCAGACTCCTGTGTTGAGGTCCCAGCTTTGCCATTTACCAGTGAGCGACCAGAGGATAAATGTGTGTTCTGTTGTTGAGTGTTCCATAAATTCCAGTTAGATTGCTGTTCAGTTCTTCTATGTCCTTACAGAATCTTTGCCTCCTTGTTTTACTGATTCCTAAGAGATGAGTGTTGGCATCTCCTGCAATAATTGTGGAAATTTTCTATTTCTCCTTTTAATTGTGTCAATTTTTTGCTTTATGCATTCCAAAGCTCCCTTTTCAGTGCATGAAAATTTAGGACTGCTATGTCTTCTTGATAAACTCACTTCTTCATCATGACACAATGTCCTTTCTCATTCCTGCTCATGGTCCTTGTCCTGAAGTTGGCTATGTCCAATATTAATAAAGCAACTCCAGTTTTCTTTTGATTAGTGTTTACATGATGTTTCATTGCCCATTCTTTTACTTTCAGCCAGTTATGTTTTTTTTTTAATTTCAGGGTATTATGAGGGTACAAACATTATGGTTACACTTTATGTCTTTGCCTCACCCAATTGAGGGTTAGAGGCATGCCCTTCCCCTCTACAATTCTCGCCGTGTCCTTTAGTTGTGGGTTTACCCCCCATCCCCCTAATCCCTGGAGAGTATTAGTGCCATGTGAGCACCCTAGTGTTGATCAGTTAGTACCAATTTGATGGCGAGTACAAATGGAGCCCATTCTTCCGATCTTGTGATACCTCACTTCGGATAATGGGCTTAAGTTTAATCCAGGAAAGTATAAGAGGTGCTAGATCACCGTCGTTTCTTATGATTGAGTAATATTCCATTATATACATACACCAAATTTAATAATCCACTCATGAATTTACGGGCACTTGAGTTGTTTCCACATCCTTGCAATAGTGAATTGTGCTGCCATAAACATTCAGGTGTAGATGTCTTTATCATAGAATGTTTTTTGCTCTTTTGGGTAGATGCCGAATAGTGCTATTGCTGGATTGAATGGTATTTCTATTTTTAGCTCTTTGAGGTATCTCCACATTCTTTTCCACAGAGGTTGCACTAATTTGCAGTCCCACCAGCAGTGTAAGAGTGTTCCTGTCTCTCCACATCCTCGCAGGCATTTGTTGTTTTGGGATGTTTTGATAGAGGCCAATCTCACTGGGGTTAGATGATATCTCATTGTGATTTTGATTTGCATTTCTCTAATGATTAGAGATGTTGAGCATTTTTTTATATGTTTGCTAGCCATTATTCTGTCTTCTTTTGAAAAGTTTCTGTTCATTTCCTTTGCCCATTTGTTGATGGGGTTGTTTGATTTTTTCTTGTTGATTTTTTTGAGTTCTAGATAGATTCTAGTTATCAGCCCTTTATCAGATGTGTAGAGAGCAAATATTTTCTCCCATTCTGTAGGCTGTCTATTTGCTCTAATGATAGTTTCCCTGGCTATGCAAAAGCTTTTTAATTTGATGAGATCCCATTTATTTATTTTTATTGCTGTGGTGATTGCTTTGGAGGTCTTCGTCAAGAATTCCTTGCCTAGGCCGATGTCTGAAAGGGTCTTCCTGACATCTTCTTTTAGAATTCTTAAGGTTTCATGCCTTAGGTTTAAGTCTGATATCCATCTTGAATTGATTTTTGTGAGAGGTGAGAGGTGGGGATCCAGTTTCATTCTTCTACATGTAGCTATCCAGTTTTCCCAGCACCATTTATTGAAAAGAGATTCTTTTCCCCAGTGTATATTTTTGTCTGCTTTGTCAAAGATTAGATTACCATATGCGGATGGTTTCATCTCTGGATTCTCAGTCCTGTTCCAGGGGCCTATGTCTCTGTTTTTGTGCCAGTACCATGCTGTTTTAGTTACTATAGCTTGTATACACCTTGAAGTCTGGTAGACTGATACCTCCCAGTTATTCTTTTTACTTAAGATTGCTTTGACTATACAAGGTCTTTTCTGGTTCCATACAAAACATAGAATTATTTTTTCTAGTTCTTTAAAGAATGATGATGGAACTTTGAAATGGATTGCATTAATTCTGTAGATCACTTCAGGTAGTATGGACATTTTAATGATATCGATTCTACCAATCTGTGAGCGAGGTAAGTTTTTCCATCTGTTTACATCTTCTACAATTTCTTTTCTTAGTGTTTCATAGTTCTCCCTATATATATCTCTCACATCTTTTGTTAAATATATTCCTAGATATTTAATTTTCTTTGAAGATATTGTAAAAGGTATTGTGTTTTTTATTTGAATTTCGGCTTGACTGTTATTTAGCCAATTATGTTTTAAGTGGATTTATTTTAGATACCTTGCTTTTTAAAAAACTCCAATCTAACAATTTCTGCCTTTAATTGGAATGTGTGGTTCATTTTACTATAGTGCTATTATTGATGTACTTTGTTTTAAATTCACCATCTTGCTAATTATTTTCTATTTGTCTCAATGGTTCTCTTTCCTTTATTGCCTCTTTTTTGCCTCCTGTTACACTTGATCTTAGCCAAAAAGCTGAGAAGCAATTCTGCATACTTTTATGTTGAGCATTTTTATGACTCCATTTTATCTCCAATATTAACCAAACCAAAGTTGGTCCGAGGGTTGTGGGTTATTGTTAAGCTGATTTAACCAAACCTTTCTTCTTTTAGTGGTTGTGCTAAGGTTTACAATGTACACCTTCAGTTCACCACAGTCTCCCTCAAATAATGTCATAACACTTCGTGTATAGAGTAAGATTCTTACACAGTGTATTTTTATTTGTTCCTTCCTATCTGCAGTCATGCTTTGGGTCATAGATTTTACTTCTACATACTATACAATACATTTTACAATTTTCGCTTCCATCAGTCCCTTAGTTTCATCTGAAAGATTAAAAATAGGAAGTATTTTATGTTTCCAAGGATCTTCATTTCTTGTGCAGATCCAAACTTCCATCTTGTGTCATAAATATGCCTTCTACCAAAGAACTTCCTGTAACATTTCTCATAGTGCAATTCTGCTGACAGAAAAGCTAAGTTGTTTTTTTTCTGAAAAAGTTATTTTACCTTCATTTTTGAAAGGTATTTTTGTTGTGTATAGAATTCTAGATTACCAAGGTTTGGAGCTTTCTTTTTGTTTTTCTTTTTTACATCACTTTAAAGATGAAGCTCTATTGTCTTCTGGCTTACATAATTTTGATGAGCTGTCGGCCGTCTGCTCTGTAGATAATGTTTCTTTTTTTCTTTGGCTACCATCAAGATACCTTTTTACCTGAGGTTTTCACCATTTTGACCATAATGCACCTCAGTGTGTTTTTCATCTGTTTATTCTGCTTAAGGTTCTCTGAGCTTCTTGGATCTATGGTTTTATTATTTTATAATTTTGGAACATTACTGGTTTTCACTTCTTCAAATATTTTTTTCCAACCTGTTTTTTCTCACTTTTCCTTCTCTGACTCCAGTTACACTTGTTAGACCATTGGATTGTCCCACATATCCTGGATGTTCTGTTCTCTTTGTCCACCCTTTATTCCTGCTAGTGTTTCAGTGGATGATTTTTGTTGACCTATCTTGAAGTGCATTGATTCTTTCCTCTGCTGTAGTCTTCTGCTGGTAAGGCAATAAAATAAATTATTCACTTCTGATATCATGCTTTTCCTTTCTAGCATTTTCATTTGATCTCCTTTCAATTACTTAATTATTATTTTTAGAGCAGCATTAGGTTTGCAGAAAAACTGCACAGAAAGTACAGAGTTCCAATATATGTCTTTTCCCTCTTCTCACACATAGTTTCCCCTATTATTAACATCTTGCGCAAGTATGGTAAGTTTCTTCTAATTGATGTAGCAATATCCAACCATTATTATTAACTAAGATTCATAGTTGGAGGGAATATGTACATATGTGTTGGCAGCGAAGTGTTAACTGAGTGGCTCCCTCCTCCTCCTATAAACTTTGATGTCTGAATTCAAGGGTGAAAAGGTATTTACAACTGTTAATGGTGTGATCTCACCCTGCTGCTCACCAGCTGTTTCCTGATTTTATTCACTTAAAATCAAATAGCGAGCATTTACTTTATCAAATATTCTCATAAAATACATTTTCAATGTCTACATAGTATACCATTATGTGGCCATATCATAATATATTTAAATGACTCACTATTATAGAAGTGTTTTCAATTCGTTCCAATTTTTCCTTATCATAAGTAACACAATAAAAATCATTGTGTTACTTTTCCCAAGCTTCTGATATCTTATTTCCAAAGTTGTCCTAAAAGTAGAATTATTGGATTGAATGGCATGAAAATATTTAATGTTCTTGATACATAAAGCCAAATCATTTTGCAAAAAATCCATTTATTTTCCCACTAATAATCTATAAAAGTCCATTTTTCAGTGTATTCTGGTTGCCTCTGACACTTCTGTTTAAAAACTCTTTGGCAATTTCTAAGGTGAAAAAGGAACAATGATATTTTAATTTGCATTTCTCGATGCCTACTATGTCAGGATTTTCCTGTATACTTATTAATTATTTGGATTTCTTTTTTGATGAACTATTCATATCTGTTGCCAATTTTCTGAAGTCTTTTTATTTTTCTTACCAATTGGAAAGAGCTTTTTCTATGTTAATGATGTTAACGATATGTCTATAAGTATGTTGCAATTATACGCCCTGTTTTGTCACCCACCTTTTAATTTTGCTTTATTGTTTATGCAACACTGTGGCTCCTGGGTATTCGGGTAAGGAAATACTTTTGAGAACATTTGGAACTCATACCCTTGGCATGGACCCTGGCTTGTTATGGAGTTTGTAGAGATTCTATCAGGAATAATCAGAGTTTGGTAGGGGGAGGCCTTTCTATTAATAAGCAAGAGAAAATAGAGCTAAACCTTCCCATTGAGTTTTTACCTGTCTCCAGACTCCTTAAGTTTTGCTTCTGGGGGTAACCCTATGCCTACTCTTCCCCTTCTGATTTTCCTCATTTTTCTCATTCTTAGTGGACAAGGTCCCTTTTCCTTGAAATCATCCAAAACAGGCTATAGTGTTCCAAAACAGACTTACTTTATTAAAAACAAGGGGAAAAGGAAAATTAAGAGGTATAAAAAATTTTTTCAAAAGCATAGAAACAAAACACTGTTAGAAAACAGCCCTCCCCCCAGGATAATTTCAATCAACCTCAGATGCTGTAACTGGCACAGTTTGTAGGTGGGTAGATACAGGCTTATTTCCTCTTTATCAAGTTTCTTTCTCACCCTAAGATTCTCTGCTTTTCAGTTTTTGAGTTTCTACTTCTTCCACTTTCCCCTCTTTCTCCTTTACTCTCTAGAGCTCCAGTTGCTTCCACAGCCCAGGAGGATCATGGCTGATGATTGATTGATGGTTCGTCCCTGAGTAATAAATTAAAAAAATTAAAACTAACATTTGTTGAAAGGTTACTATATGCCAGACTCTGTACTGTCTCATTTAATCATTATGGCTTCCCTATAAGAAAGAATTACAAACCTAGAGTAGTTAAATGACTTGCAAAAATTCACATACTTACTAAGTAGTAAAATTGAGCCTCTCATCCTAGTCTGTCTGGCACTAAAGTCCAGGCTCTTCAGCACTGCACTCTACCTTCACAATTGTCTCTGTCTCAAACAGCATCACCATAGATACTACAGATGTCTGAGCATCCTTTTCCTCTCCCACCTGGGCAAGGGTGAATGGTTACCATATCTTTACAGAGTCCAGCTCTTCTAGGTCTCATGGAAGAGTCCTCAAGGAGTTGTTGATTGGAAGTCTTGCTTCATTCAGCTCCACGGGTCTTCAGCTTTAAAACCTTACTCTGGGGCCCTGCTCCACCCAATCAATTTGAGAAGGGCCTTTTTCACATCCTTGTTCCTTAGACTGTAGATGATGGGGTTGAGGAAGGCTGTGGCAATGTTATAGAAAAGGGCCATTCTCTTACCACTGTTTGATAAGGAGCTAGAGTCAGGGCCCATGTACATGATGATGTATGGAATGGCAAAAATGGTGACCACTGTGATGTGGGAAGCACAGGTGGAAAAGGCCTTGATCCGCCCCTGGACTGAGTGGATCTTCATGATGGTGGCAAAGATGTTGGCATAGACAAGGACAACCAGGGAGAGTGGGACCACAATGACATTGAAGCCTATGATGAAGTCCACTAAGTCATTGAGGGATGTGTCTGCACAGGCCAGCTTCAGAACTGCAGGGACCTCGCAGAAGTAGTGGTCAATTTCATTGGGTCCCCAATAGGGCAGGCGCATAGCAAAGAAAGTATAGCACAGGCTTCCCAGCACTCCATAGGCTGCACAGATACCCACCATGAGGAGACACACCCAGTGGCTCATGATGACCTTGTACCTGAGAGGGTGGCAGATAGCCACATACCTGTCCACGGACATGATGGAGAAAAGCCAGGACTCGGTGACCCCAAAGAGGAGGAAGATGTACATCTGGGCCACACATCTAGCAAAAGAGATGGCCCTCTTCTTGCTAAGAATATGTGCGAGCATCTGGGGCACGGTGGTGGTGGTGTAGCATATATCCAGCATGGGGAGGACGCTGATGAAGCAGTACATGGGCGTGTGCAGGCACGAGTCCTGGTGGATGAGGGCAATGAGGAGGCTGTTGCTTAGGATCAGCAGGTAAAAGACCAGAAAAAAGGTGAAGAGCGGAGGATTGGTCCTGGGGCTGGGGGTGAAGCCCAGCAGGATGAACTCTGTCACGGTGGACTGGTTGAGTTCCTGCATTGTGATCTGCCTGTTTAAAGATTTTTTAGGATATGTAATGCACTGAGTGGCTGTGCCAAGGGTGTGGAGGGAATTTTCACACTCATTGTTTCATTTACATTTCCTAACAGTATCAGGAAGCTTTGGATTGGCAGATGGAGGCACCAAGAACCACGTCCCAATTGCAGTTTGAGTGATGCTGGAATTTGGCTCAGGATTTGGTTGAGGGTGGTGCTGGCGAAAATGGGGAGAGCCAGGTCAGGGCAGCACCGGAGGCTGTACTCCAGTCTAGCCTGTAGGTTTCTCTTTCCTTTTCCTGACACAGCCTTGTATTCTCTACTATTTACCCACCATTCTGCTTTCTCTTGGGACTTAGAGGTTGCTAAACCTTGTGTGAATTAAGATTAGGATCGGGATCAGGACTTTTTACATTCATTATTCAGGTTAAGGTTTCTATCAATGTTAGGATTAGGGATAAGGATAACATAGGGCATTAAAGTCAGTGCTATGTAGAATAAAGGCTAGAGTTAATGTTCAAGATTTATATTTTACACTTCAAGAGTGTTCATGAATGACTGAATGTCATTTATTCAACAATTTTTATCAAAATGATCACTATAACATCGTCTCCTGAATTGTGAAGATCATTTTTCTAAAATGTTGGGGCAGGATATTTTGTAGTTAAAGAAAGATCTTGGATAAGCTGAGTATAGTCCTATAAGCAATTTTTAGAATTACTAAAATAAAAATAACCCCAATGCACCATACAAAGAAGATAAAGCCTTAAATTAATAATGCATGAATTGTATGATTAATTTTCATTTTTATACCTTCTTAATTAGAAATGCTTCAAAGGCACTCTCCTTCACACTGTTGATATGGTGCCAATAAATTTGTTTGCTTTGTTGGAGACAATGAACATACTGAGATTTTATAATTTTCCTCGTAGCTGGATGTGCCTTTGAGTATTCATTGTTTTTCTGGTTTTATGACTCAGAGAAATTTACATTCTGCATCTAACATATTCAGAATTCCAGAGATTGTGGGAAACTATGCAAAAGTAAATCCACAAACTGGAGTTTTGTGAAAAAGCAATTTGTTGGGAAAGGTTTACAATGCACAGCTAACCACATGTACTCTGCTGGGGTGGAGTATCTTGGCTACCTTCTTACCCATTTCTGATGTGTACCCCCTTGGGTACCCTGACTTCACAGTTATCTCTCAACTTTCTATTTTGTGAACTGTCACAGAGACATTTAATATTACATCTTCAGAAACTTCCTTGACCCTAATGAATGTCTGTCACAAACAGCCAAAATCATGCTTAATGTTAATGCTAAAACTATAGAGCGGAGGTCACTTAATGGGAGCCTACAAGGCCCCTAGAACCCACAGACATATTTTGCTTGGATTTTATAGTTTCGAGAAGTTGAATTAACTGATAATATTTTAAGAAATTGAGCTTACACATAAAAAAAAACTCGAGCTTTAGGATCGCAAACTAGATTTGGCCATAATGGGCCCATGTTTCTATTACTGGCAACAGCTAGGAGGTGAATGTGTGATTCCCTTATGGATGGAGTGTGAACTCCTGAGTTCAAAATATTCTTTATTATTCCTTATCATTTTTCCTAGACTAGTTTTATGCATTTACATTGCCTGCTTGGCCCCTGGGGCATTTGAATTTATGATCCCTGCTCTAGTGATATACTATTACAATATTACATGCTACTATAACTACTGTTATATAATATTATTCAGAAAATTTTAGCCAAAGAAATTGTTTAAGGCAAAAAAAAATTAAATAAAATTATAAAGATCAATTATCCTGATTTTCAAATGCCATAATGGCCTTATCTAGAAATCTTAGAGAATCAACTAAGAAGATTTTAGAACTAATAAAGGAGTTTGGTAAGGTGGCTTAATATAAAAGATTCTAGGAACAATATGCAACATAAGATTCCATGTGTATAGAACTGTGTATGCACACAAATTTGTGTAATGTGTTTTATGTAATACTTCAAATGCATAGCGAATGGGTGGAAGTATACATGCAGAGCTGTTAGCACTTATTACTGTTGAGGGATTTGCAATGGAGATGGGTGGGTAGATAGGAACAAATGAGCTTCCTTTTTCTTTTTACATTTCTTTCCTGTTTACACGTTTCTACAATGGGCATGTATTTTTTTAATATAATTAAAAAACTAATAAATATGAAGATGAAACTGTATACACCAACCAAAAAGTTAGAAATGTGTTGAAAAAAGGACTTACAAAAGCAGCAAATACCCCAAAATACACAAATAACTACGAATAAACCTAACAAGAACTATTCAGGACCTATGTGAGAAAAATGAAAGCAAAACAAACAGAAATTCCAGAGAACTTAACCAAGAAAGATAAAGGAAGCTTTGATCAAGTTCAGAGATACACCATGTTTCTGGGTAAAAAGACTAAAAATTGGAAAAAAAAAGTCGTTTATCTCCAAATTTAATTATATATTTAATGCAAACCCAATGGGCTGTTTTTGTGGGACTTTGATAATGTGGTTCAAAATCTCGAGAAAGAATAACAGGTGAGCTTAGCCAAGGAATTATTGAAGAAAAAGAAAGAATAACGAAGTGGAATAGAATTGTCAAATTTAGCAAATAAAAATAAATGCGAACTCAAATTTAACTGGGCATCTGTGTTTTGTGTGGTAAGCCTAAGTGGAAGACAGCCTCCTAAAGGTTTAAACATATTAATATTATAACACCAAAAAATAAAAATATAGTGTGAGCTCACAGCTAGACGGATTAATGGGACAGAATAGAAGACCCGGAAATAGACCTTCCCATATGATGAAGGACAAGGAAGAGTTAGTTAGTCAACAAATGTTGCTCAATTAATTAACGATTTGGGTTATTTCATGCCGTGTATCAAGATAAATTCTAAATACTTTAAAAAGTTATATACAGAAAATGAAACTATCAAGTAACCTAGGAGAAAATATAGGTGAATGTTTATTTTATGGTGGGACACAGACCTCTTAAGCATAAGCTAAATGTTTCCAGGTACTTCTGCCTCATGGTGAAAACCCTTGTCCCTTTCATATGCAAATGAAGCAACAGAGGTCCTCCTCTGACCTGCTGTAAGAATCTAATATTTTCCTCAATATTTTGGAGGGTTCCTCGTGGTTACTTTGCTCTGAACATTCTTGCTGTCATTGAAGTCTTGATCCACACTTGCTGCCTTCCTTTGTGTGGCTACTGACCTCTTTGATAGTGACTTCCTATTCTCTTTCTTTTTTATGGCCCCAAACCTCACTAACACCAGGCGGTCACTTCTATAACTTTTCCCCAGGTGTTGGTAAAATGGATGTGACTTATGAAGCAGCATAGAACAGAAAACCATTTAAACTTGAATATTTAATATTGTAAAGTCTCTAAGCTATCTCTGCAGCAGAGTGGGATTTTTTTTTTGAGATGGGCATCTCACTCTTGCTCAGACTGGTGTCTAACTCCTGAGCTCAAGCTGTCCTCCTGGCTCAGCCTCCCAGAGTGCTAGGATTACGGGCTTGAGCCATCTAGCCCAGCCCAAAGTGGAATTTTTTTTTTTTCTGACATTTTCCCTTTTTATCCCCAGTGAGCTATCAGGTTACTGGGGTCTGATCTCCTTCCTGGGACCTCCTCCCATCTTTCCTGGTCTTCCTTACTCCCTGCCATTTGGGCAGCCAGCTGCAAACCCCCATTCCTCTATCTCTGTGTTCTCAGATTTCGCCTTGCATGGGAATCACCTGGAGGGTTTGTTAAAATATCTACTGTAGAGTTTCTGATTTAGTAAGTTGGAGGTGGAGCCTAAGAATCTGCATTTCTAACAAGCTCCCAAGTGATGCGGATGCCGTGGTCTGGCACCACACTTTGAGAACCACTATTCTACTTAACTGCACAGAGAGTTAGCTCTCTTCCTCTCAATTTCCCTGTGTCCATATTAGACCCAAGGTACCCTCTTTTCCTCTGCCTAAAAGCCAATATTTTCTTCCTTTTACATCAGCATAAAAACAAAGTAAGAAAAATGAATGAAAAGAAGAAAATTTTCTCTAAGTAAAAAAATTTAACGTTTGTGGCATCTGTGGAAGACAAGTGATTAATGTCATTAGACTGTTAAAGACTCTAAAATGTTAAGAAAAAACTCATAACTGAGAATGAGATATGAATAATTGGATTTACCAAAAGAAGCGATTCAAATGGCCAATGAACACACAAGAAAGTTTCACATTACTAGTAATTGAAAATTTCAAGTAAAAACATCAATGAAATAATAGCTTTCAACAGATATAATTGGCAAAATTCTTTTAAACTAATAATGCCTCGGGTTTACAGTAAAACAGGAATTCTCATATATTGCTGTGGGAAATAAATTGCTATAATCTTTCTGCGGAAAGTTTGGCACTGTTAAGAACTTTGTATAGGGGAAAGCGATCTGACATGTGAGGAGAGATTTCATCAAGGATATTCATTGTAGTATTATTTACAACAGGGAAAATGGGAAACAACCTAAATGTCCTCCTACAATAGAAGATTGGCTTAATTAATTATGGCATATTGACAGGATTGAATACCTGTAGCATTTCATGTCATATTTTGGAGACTATCTCATGCTGTAGGGAAGTGCTTCAGTAGATTGTTAAGTTAAAAAAATTAGAATATAAAAGCTATATGTGGCTCAATCCTAATGGAATAAAGATTTATATTCATAGACAAAAAATTAGGAATATGTCAAATTTTTCTCAGTAGCCATTTCTGGTTTATAGGTGATATTTGTTCATTAAATTTCTCTGGACTTTCTGAATTTTTCACAATAAACATGAGCTACTTTTATAATAAGGTATAAAGTTCCAGTTACACAGGAACTTAATTTCTTTATTCACAGTAGTTAGGTAAAAGGGTGGGTGTGAGAGGGAAGCTCAGAGACGGAGCACACAGTGGACCCCTGGGATGGGGGGCTTCTCTGCTGTCCTGGTCTACCCCCCGCCCAGCTGCTCTTGTGCAGTTTAACGTGCATGCATTCACTGATCATGTAAAAGTGTTTCGGACAGGAGACCATCTGGGAGGAAACAGACCGAGGGTGAAAGCCTATGTTGACTGCATGTATGTAGACGAGTTAGGTGGGGAGGCAGACTGGTAACCCAAGTTAGCACAACTCAACCCAGGAGGAACTAGAGCAGCTCACGGAGGGGAAGACAATGATCGTAAAGAGAAGAGAGAGGTAAACTTAGATTCTGCATTCCTGAGGTTGGCAGAGCTTCAGGGCTAGAAAACTAAGGAAACATTGGGCCCAAGCTCAGGCTGCTGTGGCATTAGGCAGCATGGTGGGGTAGAGAGAGCCTGGACTTGGCGTCAAGTCGGCTTGGGCTCTGGGAGCGGCCTTGCCATTTTTGCTGTGTAACCCATGCACATTACTTCACCTCTCTGGGCCTCAGCAGCCTCATCTGTAATGCAGGAACTCTACAGGGTGGTTGGGGGTTGGATGATAAAGAGTCCTGGGTTCATGCCCATGAATAAAGTGAGTGGTGAAGAAATGGCAGAGACACGTGAGGGGTTGTTCGTGTGTCTGCTGAGCCAGCCCAGGAGGTGGAAACATAACATGCACAGATGCTTCTCTGTCTCCTAAACCGCCATGAGAGCACAGAGGGCTCGGGCTGAGGAGAGGAGGAAGCAGACAGGCACTGGGATGGGTGGAGAGAAAGGCAGAGAAAGGCCCAGGCCTGCTCTCGAAGGTTCGTGCAGGCTCCTTCATAAGAGGCCCCCAGCCCAGCAGCAGGTCTGAGAGCAGGTGGGCGGAGGACCAGAATGAGACTGCACTCTACCCCCAGCTTGTATCCCGCCCTCTCCCCTGCCCCTGCCTGCCGTCCAGCTAGGGCGGGAAGGTCCTTGATCATTCTAGATAATCAAAGAGACCAGCATTTTGAATGTGCACGTAAGATCTTTACATTTGAGCCCAACCAGCATTCCTGGTTATTGCACCCAATATATCCAGTGTGAGCTGGGCTCTCTCGGCCGTTGGATCACTAGTTTGCTGTGTAACTTTGGGCAAGTCACCTAACTTCCTTGGCTGTCATGACCTCATCTGTAAAGGAAGGTGGTGGATTATCAGTAATGGCTCCTCTAGGACAGGTTTTCCACGATTCTGTTAATGCCCAGATGTGGGGCTGTAGAGATAGAACACAGGGCCCGGCACCCCACAATCCTGTCCTCCCCAGGTGCTTCAGCTGCACTGTGGGACATGTCCTCTGGGGAAGCCACTGGAGGCTGAGACAGGCGGGGAGGTGTGCACAGCAGAGGGGACACTGTCCTGGAGACTGGCTACTCGCTGAGAACAGAACCAGAAGGCATGGGGGATGGCGGGTACTGGAGTGGGGCCTGGAGTCTTACAATTTCAGAATTATACATTTTAAACCTTTTTAAAGCCCTTGAATTTCTTTTGGTAAAGGCGCACTTCTGCGGGAGCTCGGAACCTGCCCCACTCACCTTCACCCAGACACACGTGATTCCCTGCAGCTCCTCTTATGAGAGAAAAACTCAATTTGATAACCATCAGTGCAATCCTCTCATTTTACCAAGGCCAGAGAGGGAAGCAGCTGCCCTAAGGTCACACTGCCTGACAGTGTCTGAGTAGGGTGAGAAGCCAAGGGGGTTGACCTCCAGTCCAGGCTCTTAGAGTGCCAAGTGCTGCTCCCAGATGAGCCATGATGAGCCAGGGTATGGGACCTGGGGACAGAGGAGTCTGATGCTACAGACCACAACGGCTACTGAGACAGAGGGCCTTGAGCAAGGGCCATGGTGATGAGAAGCTGCCCAGTTCTTACCTCCAGCTTATGCCTGCAGGCTGAGGGCACAGGAAGCAGAGAAGACGTGGGTGACAGGTCCCGGTCCCCCAGGACTTCTTGCCCTTTCATGAATTTGTGTCTTTGTCCATGCGGAGCCTGGGAACTGGTTTCTACTTTCACTTTCCTTGGTGGCCTTGCTGTGTGTCTCAGGGCCACTTGCTTGGCCTCTCTGAACCTCAGGTTCTGACCCTGTCACAGCCAGGTTTGAGGATGACCTGTTGCCAACGAGAAGACAGAGATAGATGTGTGATCACAAGATCCCGGTAGAGGGCGAGCCTCTGGCCTCCAGGTTGACTAGGGCTGGGGGCTGGGGTTGGCAGCCTTGGTCCCTTGTCAGGATGTTATGAAAATCAGATAAAAAGAGTTTGCTTTTTTACTTTGGACCCTTTATCTCTCTCCTCTCATATCTCCTCTCCTGCAGCACAGACCAGGAGATAAATGACTCAAGACAGCTAGCTCTGAATTTTCACTTTTGCCATTTGCTGGCCATGACACTGAGCAGGTGATTGTTCCTTATCTGTACAAAGAGGAGGCTGACTGCGATAACATTCGGTTCTGTCAGGTTCTGAAGACAGATGTTTTCTCTTCCTTCCCCTTTCTCCAGCACATGCTCACACACACACACACACACACACACACACACACACACACACACACCCCCTCCCCATTGTCAGCACTATCCTGCAGGGCCAAGAATGGGCCACGAATGGCCC
>RJWJ010016993.1:0-33661 GCA_004363605.1 Indri indri
GGTTTTGGATGATTTTACACTGGTGGGTGACTATTGTGCTGATCCATGTATAATGCAGTTCTGAGTACTTCTTGCAGGGCAGATCTGGTTTTGACAAATTTCCTTAATGTTTTCTTGTCTGAGAAAGTCTTTATTTCTCCCTCATGTAAGAAACTTAGTTTTTTAGGATACAAAATTCTAGAAACCATAAAAATTTTAGAAGAAATTTTAGAAGAAACTCTTCTAGATATTGGCATAGGCAAATAATTTATGACTGAGACCCAAGGACAATTACAGCAACAACAAAAATAAATAAATGGGACTTGATTAAATTTTAAAAACTTCTGCACAGCAAAGAAAATAATCAACAGAGGAAATAAACAACCTACAGAATGGGAGAAAACAAGCACAAATTATACATCCAATAAAGGGCTAAAATCCAGAATTTACAAAGAATTCAAACAAATCAGCAAGAACAAAATAAATAACCTCATTAAAAAGACATGGTCAAAAGACATGAACGGAAGCTTTTCAAAAAAAGATAGACAAATGGCCTATAAACCTATGAAAAAATGCTCAACATTACTAATCATCAGGGAAGTACAAATTAAAGCCACAATGAGATATCACCTTACCCCTGTTAGAATGGCTTTTATTAAAAAGTCCAAAAACTATAGATGCTGGTGTGCATCCAGAGAGAAAGGAATGCTTGTACACTGTTGGTGGGACTGCAGATTAGTACAATCTCTATGGAAAACAGTATGGAGATTTCTCAAAGAACTAAAAGTAGAACTACCATTCAATCCTGCAATCCCACTACTGGGTATGTACCCAAAGGAAAAGAAGTCATCTTATCAAAAAGATACCTATGCTCACATACTTACCGCAGTGCAATTCACAATTGCAAAGACCAAAGTGCCCATAAATTTATGAGTAGATTAACAAAACATGATATAGATATATAGATATATATATACATATATATACACACACACATGGAGTACTACTCAGCCATAAAAAGAAATGAATTAATGTCTTTTGTAGCAATTTGGATAGAACTGGAACCCATTTTCCTAAGTGAAGTATCTCAAGAATGGAAAACAAACAATCCGTATACTCTCTAATAATTTGGGACTATTTGACGGGCACACATGGGCACACAAAGAAGTAAAAATCCTTGGAAATCAACAAGTGGGGAAGGGGGAGGAAGAGTGAGGTAAAAACCCACTTAATAAGTACAATGAATACTATTCAGGTGATGGGCACACTTATAGCCCTGACTAAAGCATTATAAAAGCTGTCCCTGTAACAAAAACATTTGACTCCCTTAATAATTTGAAATTAAAAATATTAAAAAATAAACAGAAGAACTGAAAGGAATTAAACGAGATATAAAGTAAATAGTCTTGGCTGAGATTTGTATGTACTTCATCTTAGGAAACAATTTGGCTTTTCACAATTGTTCTAAATAAGGAAATACCATCCAGGTTGACTATCTAAATCGCTTTATCTATTCCCACTTACATATACCACACCTAATACTTAAAGACTTGCATATAATTGGATAAAAATTTTTGCAGCAGTAAGTAATGGCTCAAAACGTGCTTAACATTTTCAGTATAATAAGAATTCTTTTCATTTGGCATTTGAATTTCTTGGAAGAACTAGGCATGAAAAATTAGGAAATGTGAAATGACATATAATCAGGTGATTTTTATCAAATATTCTAATTTATGGGTATAATTTTCACGGCATACATAAGAGGTACTACTGATAATTACAAGAATTTCAATTTATGGAAATTAACTAGTCAGAAGTTAAACTCATGCTACAAATACAAAAATTAAGTGTCATAATTAATTTTCTTTTCATGAGAAATGTATCTTATTATAAAATATTGAATAAAGGAGCAAAGATGAAAGATAATAGAAAACAGCTACTATTTAATTCTCATAATCAAAGTGACGAATTCTCATCACTTGTGGGAATAGAATATATTTTTATGGTCAAGGCTACTGAGCACTTCTTGTTGAGTAACATGAATCAAAGACTGAATTAATTTTAAACCTTAAAGACAATAGCAATAATACAAACACCTGTACAGGTTGGCTGTTCAATTACAGTCATCTTCATTGGAAAATATTTCCAAGATTAATAGCAAAACAGTACCAAAAAGATTGTTTGCCATTAATTCACCATGAATTTTTTTATTCTTTTTATGTTTCCTTCATATATAAGCACTGCTCTGTTTGCCAAAAGTAAAATGCATCATCATTATAAATTGTGCCACTCACAGGATAAATTATGCCACTGTTCACAAGATTCTCATATGTCCTCCTCAAGTAACAAAACATATATCTTCCTTCCTCATAGATTTTTAGCAATGAAGATTTAATCTCTGCCAATTACACACACACACACACACACACACACACACACACACACACACACAAATACAACTGTCCTAGATGTTGAAGGTAACAGTGAATGGTATTAATTTCTGTATACCTAACCATTATTTTGCACAACTCATTCTAGTGATACCTATAGCTATATCCAGATTATGGACACCATTCTACCACACATGTCAAAGTTTACAGATGGATGATAAAATTAATTTTCATTTGTCAGAAATCAGGACTTTAGCTTTGTATTTCCTTTCAAATGCCTTAATTCCCAAGACCCCATTATTTCCAGCAAAGGTTCAGTACTGAGATTTTACAACTATGACCAAAAAAATGAGCATAAATCAATTTAGTTTTCCAGTGATTTATTCTTTAGAACAGTGGTTCTCAACCTTGACTTTAATTATAACAATCTGGGGAGCTTTGAAAATCACTATCTCCAGGACATACTCAGATCAATTAAATCCCAGTCTCTCTGGGTGGGTCCCAGTCATCAGTATTTTTTCAAGCTGAAAATTTAGGTTCACTATTTTTAAAAATCACAACAAGAAATTATGAAAATCCTACAGAGCTTTTAGGGAAAGAGTGGTATGCCCTAAAATTTATTTCAAGCTATATTATCTTTAATGTTCTGAGGCCACAAAAAGAGAGCCTCAGGTATGTAAAGGCTTGTATGCCACTCATTTCCATTCTTGATAAACTTCTTTAGTAATATACTCAAGATAAGATCAAAGATAAGATAAAAATAAGATTAAGAAATCATGATATAGTCCCATTGTGAAATTCTCTTTCTTTTTGTGGGTCTCAAATACATTATTTCAATTGTGGCATTTGGATTTTGCAGATTCTTATGTTAGCTATTCTTTTGCTTCTATTCTTGCCAGAATATGTATCTCTTGAACTACATTCTTCAGAACCAATGTTCATATGAAAACTACTACTATATCTCTACTGTATCTCTCTAAAAATGCCAATGTTAATTTTCTGCTTTGGACACTGATGAGAGATTATTAACTAAAGTTTCTCTTTTTTTCCCCTTCTGAGCCTCAAAAGCAGAACCACCAAGAGCACATAATGACCATTACTATTGCAAGATAAATCCGAGACATGACTTTCCACATCTTTAAAATTCATTCTGAACAACTTAAGTAGCTGTTGTTTTTCAGAAAGGAAACAACAGATGCTGGGATGGATGCGGAGAGAAAGGAACACTTGTATGTTGTTGGTGGAACTGCAAACTAGTATAACCTCTAACCTAATCATCTGTACCCCCATAATATACTGAAATAAAAAAAAAAGAGAGAAAAAAAAGAAAGTAGTGTGAAGATACCTCAAAGAACTAAAAGTAGAACTACGATTTGCTCAGCAATCCCAGCACTGGGTTTTTACCCAAAGGAAAAAAAGACATTCAAAAAAAAAAGCCTGCTCTTGCACTCGAGTGTTGAGAGCAGGAAAATTTACAATCACAAAGATGTGGAAATAACCCAAATGTCCATCAATACATGAGTAGATTAATAAAATGTGGTATATGTATACTATGGAGTATACTCAGCCAAAAAAAATGGTGAACTAATATCCTTTTTGACAAAGTGGATGGAACTGGAAACCATTCTTCTAAGAGAAGCATTGCAAGAATGGAAAAACAAATATCACATGTTCTCACTATTAAACTGGAATTAATCCATCAATACCCATGTGCACATATGGTAGCAGAACTCAGTGGAAACCAAGCAGGTGGGAGCGGGAGGAGGGGATGGGTAAATTCACATCTAACAGATACAATGCATGCTGTCTTTGTGATGGATACACTTATAACTTTGACTCAAATGGCACAAAGGCAATCCATGTGAACAAAACATTTCTACCCACGTAATAGTCTGAAATTTAAAAAAAAAGAAAAAAAAAAGGGAAAATGCATTTAAAAAACCACTAGGTGGCAGACAATTTTCAAAATGTCAATCTTTTATCATCTTCTAAATAGGTCATGTAATGTTTCTGTGTTAACTTTGGAAAAAAAAGTCTTAATTCTACTTTGTTATGAAAAATTTAAAAAGCAAATATATCAAAGAAACTGAAAGAAACTACCCTCGAATGTTTACTGTGTTCATCTCTGGGTGGAAAGAGTTTAGATGATTTTATATGTAACCTAAACATATGTACCCCCATAATATGCTGAAATAAAAAAGAAAAAAGAAAAAGAAAAGCTTCCTGAGACGGGAAAAAAATGTTTTTTCAAATACATTTTCATTGCGTGGCCTATGTGATCATAATTATGGAAACCACAACCATGAAGTTAATTTCTGGCTTTATAACCGAGGAGTTGAGCAACTTTAAGGAGTACTTACCTGGGGGAAATTTTTGTGTCTATTCTAATAATTCTACGTTTTACTTAGAAATTTTTCAACAAATATATATTAAATTTCTATTATGTACCTACAATTATAAGAATTGATGTACATGATTCTGTTCTTGCTATGAAGAAAAAAAATCCAGTTTTCTCTTTGTGAAAAATTGTGTCCCTTATGTATATTTTATTTGGTGACAACAAATATGAGAGCATCAAAGATAAAAGTTGCTTACCAAAATATAAGAATCCTTCTTGCCAATTTTGGATGCTTCTTTACTAACTTTTCTTCTGTAGAGCTGTCAGTTCAGCTAAATACCAGAAAATCCATGTATTACTCTGTGTAATCCTCGACAAGTGATCTATTAGTTTTATAAATTTTACAATGAGATATAGCAATTTTAATATACTGAAAGTGAATTTTACAAAACCAAAAATCTAGCACCGAATAGGTTTTTAACATCATTTATTGAAATCTCACCTCTTTGCATATATTCATAATTACTAGTTTTCATGGGGTGTTTACTATGTGCAAGATGCTGTTAAAAATGTTTTTCATACATCAAATTTATTTGATCGTCACAACACTAGATATTATTTTTATCCCTATTTTAAAGATTTTTGAGTTATTTTGGTTTGCACTTTCATTTTTCAGATGAGATATGTGAGTCTTGTAGAAGATAAATGCCTTCACTATTCTTTACATCACCTTTATAATATGCACTATTATAATAATGCAAATATTGTCCCACAGTATGGTAGATCCTGTTTAGGTATCACACAGAGATTCCATCTTAAAGGCAATGCCTCTGTCCCTCAGCTGCTGTGGGTGTTAGCTACGAAGTGCCCACATCTGCCCCTCTTCTCAAGAGAATTGCCCTTAGCCAATGGGAGCCATCTTGCCAGGGAAGTCTCATCTCCCCACAGTCACTAATGACTAACTGATCATAGGTTAAAAAAGGCTGTCTGGAGTATTGTTGCTGGTGGTCAGGGCAGGCTAGACTTTGCTGAGACCACATTCTTCCTTAGCTCTTTGTCCTTCCTTGTCCTGTTTCACTCCCCTCCTTACAGATTTTGCTGTAGTGCCCTTCCTCAGGGTCACAGGCAATCTAATCTGTGTCTCAGTCTTTGCTTCTAGGAAACCTGACCTAAGACACCGTGTGTGTGCATGTGTGTGTGTGTGTACATGCACATATGTAAATGGAGCATACACTAAAGATAGAGCACATAAATAATTTACAATTCGGATATTTTGTTCACATAATTACATATATAAGTGACAAGAAGGAATTAGGGAAATAACTATGGGGACTGAGGAAACAAGAGAACAATGCAAATAAACTGACACACTATCCATGACCTGGAAATTAATGTCACTAAATTAAACTATTATATTAAGGGCTAATTCAACAAAACAACAACTTATTCATAAACCTAATATTCATTAATGAGGACATAGTTAAATTACTGTAAATTCCAAAATGCACCTGGTTCTAGGACCTTTAATTTCTTGGCAAAGATACAAAGAACAAGAGATGATCAGTTATCTTACTAAAGTCACACTGGTGGTCTCTAATAGAATTGGGACTTGAACACTTAAATTTGTGATTAAAATATACTGAATCTTTCCCATGACATCTAAAAGAAGAAAGAGGTTCTTATAAAGACTTCTGAATTAGCAATTCAATCAAATAAAATGCATTTATGGGAACATTTTAAATACTCAGGAAATACTGGGCTTTGAAATGGATAATAACAAAAATGTTAATAGTTCCATTTATTGAGTATCACATTCCAAACATTATAATAAGAGTTTACTTATGTATTCAGCACATTTTCAATATACATATATTATGCCTTTGAGTCATCAAAGCCAACTTATGCTGTGAAAATCCACATCCTGGAGAAGAGAAAACTGAAGGTCAGAGAAGATTTCTAAGACCTGGCAGTTGCAAAGACTATGCTCTCAATCTGTAGGTTATAAGTGATTGGTAACTGTGAATAGAAGTCATAGAAAGCTGAGTCATGAGAGTTCAGCTGTAAAGCAGGGATCCTAGTCACCTTTACAACAACTAATCAGTTTTGGACAGTCAGCATAGCAATGTCAGAAAGGCAGCGTCCAGATCCTACTGTTTATAAGAAGAGCAAAGGGCTGAGAGGGATGGAAGCCATGCTTTATTCATTCATGTTATAGCCCATCTGATTAGAGTGCACTGGTCAAACCCCTGGAATAGAAGAATAATTATATGGAGTATGAAAAGGAGCATTCCTTAAACAGGATGTAATGATTAATAGCAATGGTCACTAAGAGACTCAAATATAAGTTTCATTATAAGAATAGTTGCAATTTATTAAAATGCATACACAGAAAATACTATTTACCCTTTTAACATAGATTTTGGATATCCAAATAACAACGAGCTGGAAGACACTTACTGCTAAAACTGAGAGACATGGGTCATGAAGTACCAACAATGACCACGGTATGTGTAAATGCAGAAAAGACGACCTAATCATGGGAGATGAGAGAACAAAGTTTACTAGAAACAGCCATTTTGGAAGATTAAGGTGAGATTAAGGTCAATCTGTAAATCTAATATATGTATGATATTTTCTGTGTCAAAGGGACCACATATGTTTATTTAGATTTATAATAAAGGTGCTAATATTTGGCAAGCAAAATATTTCATAAGTCATGGTGTACATAATGATCATTTAGTCATAACTATAAGTATAAAGTACATCCTCTGTGGAAAACAGTATGGAGATTTCTCAAAGAACTAAAAGCAGACTTACCATTTGATTCAGCAATCCCACTACTGGGTATCTACCCAAAGGAAAAGAAGTGTTTTTATCAAAAAGACACCTGCACTGGAATATTTATAGCAGCACAATTCACAATTGCAAAGATGTGGAATCAACTCAAGTGGCCATCAATTCATGAGTCAAATAAAACATGGTACATGTATAGGATGGAATACTACTCAGCCACAAAAAAGGATGAATTAATGTCTTTTACAACAATTTGGATGGACCTGGAGACCATTATCCTAAGTGAAGTATCTAAAGAATGGAAAAGCAAACACCACATGTGCTTGCTAATAAATTGGAACTAACCGATGAACACACATCTGCACAGAGGGAAGTAAAACTCGGTGGAAATCAAGTGGGAGGGAAGAAGGTATTGGTGAAAACCTACTTAACAGGTGCAATGAACACTATTTGGGTGATGGACGTAGTTATAGCCCTGACTCAAGCATTACCAAAGCTATCCGTGTAACCAAACACATTTTTACCCCTGTAGTATTTTGAAATAAAAGTAAATAAATAAATAGCAAATATAAACAAGTTGAACTGCATCAAACTAAAAAACTTCTGCACATCAAGAGAAACAAACAAAATAAGAAAACAGGATGGGAGAAAATATTTGCAAATTATGTATCTGTTAAGAGGTTAACATCCAAAATATACAAGGGACTCATACGATTCAAAGGCAAAACAATCATCATAATCATCATCATCATCCAATTGAAAAATATGCAAAAGACTGAATAGATATGTTTTTTAGAGAAAACAGACAAGTGGGCAACAGGTATGTGAAGAGGTACTCAACATCACCAATCATCAGGCGAATGCAAATCAAAACCATAATAAGATATCACCTCACACCTGTTAGGATGGCTAATATCGAAAAGAAGAGAGATAATGAATGTCGTGGAGAAAAGCAAACCTTGTACACTGTTGTTGATTATAAACTGGCATTCTCATCATGGAGACTTGTTTAAAAACTTGAAAAACTGAGCTAGCATATAATCCAGCAATCCTGCTTCTGGGTATATAAACAAAGAAAATAAAGTCAAAGAAATACCTCTACCGCCATATTTCCTGCAGCATTATGCACAATTGCAAAAGCAATGGAGATAACCTAAATGCCTGTTGAGCATGGACTAAAAAATGTAAGTGCACAAACACACACCATAGAATATTTTTCAGCCATAAAAATGATGAATGTACTGCCATTTCGACAACATGGATAGACCTGATAGACATTATGCTAAATAAAATAAGTGGGACATGGTACCCATACTAATAGGGGTTAGATAAAAAAGTTGAACTCACAGGAGCAAAAAGTACAATAGCAGTTGCAAGGGCCTAGAGGCAGGGAAAGTGGGGAGATGTTCAAAGGGTACAAACTTTCAGTAGTAAGATGAATAATTCTTGAGGACCTAAGGTACAGCATCATGACTATTGTTAATAATAATGATTTTTATATTTAAAATTTGCTAAGACACTAGACATTATGTGTTCTCACTGCAAATAAATAATAAACATGTGAGAAGGAAATGAAGTTAGATCAAAACTATCAAGTGTGAATAATGAGTCAAAAAACGTTTTTCCCTTTTTATTCCATTTTCTACCTACTTCTTACAGTAATTTCTCAAACAACTGCCTATAGTTTATTAGTCAACCCATGTCTTATTTGGGTTCAGGCTGGGCATGGTGGCTCATGCCTGTAACCTAGCACTCTGGGAGGCCGAGGCGGGTGGATCATTTGAGCTCAGGAGTTCGAGACCAGCCTGAGCAAGAGCGAGACCCCATCTCTACTAAAAATAGAAAGAAATTAGCACGACAACTAAAAATATATGTATAAAAAATTAGCCGGGCATGGTGGTGCATGCCTGTAGTCCCACATACTCGGGAGGCTGAGGCAGGAGGATCGCTTGAGCCCAGGAGTTTGAGGTTGCTGTGAGCTAGGCTGACACCACGGCACTCTAGCCCAGGCAACAGAGTGAGGCTCTGTCTCAAAACAAAAAAAAAAAAAGAAAAAAAAATTCAGATTCAATCCCGTAGATTACAAATGTTGGTGGCAATTTGTCTAGATATAAAGGAAAAGAAGCACATGATGTAGGCGAGAACTAACACTTTAGAAATTTTTACTATATGGCAGGCAACTTACACATATCGTATCATTATATCACAATTCAATAAAAATGATTATTTCCATTTATAGCTATAAAAATTTAGTTAGACAAATAATTACCCAATACACACTAGTATAGAAATTTACCCATGTCCATCAGATCATAAATCTCACCCTCTTAACAATATTCTACACTACTAAGTAGAGAGGAGGATGGGTCCTGGGTGCTTCTGGGTCTGGTCTTGTCCATGAAACACATACTCCCACAGAAAAACGTTGCACAGAAGGCAGTTCCAAGGTGATTTTATCTGGGTGACTGATCCAGCTTACTGAGAGCTTCCGCTTCACATGTGCGTGAAGTAAACACATTTTAGGAGTTGACTAGACGCACGGCAGCAAAATGGTTAACCATTTTTTTAACAGTAAACTCCATTCTGAGTTCTAAACTCAGTTCTAAACTTTAGAGTAGTATCTAATTCTTGAACTTATAATTAACTATAATTAAAAAATATGTTGAGTAGATACTGATCTCTTGTACATTTTTACCACATAATAAAACTAAATATAAGCATGAAAATGAACAGAAATTATTGAATTGTGCACCATGTGATGCATACATATGCTAACATGAGCACACAGAAATGCCTGTCAGTGCTATGTATGTGCTACTTGTGAATTATTAATTAGTACCCCTTTATAAGAACTCAGTATTTAAGATTATTGCATTTTAGACGTACAGGGAATTTGAAATTGTTAGTTCACCTTATTTCATTTTTGTGATATAGAAATAAGCCTGGAATGATTGAAGCCTTTCATAGATGAAAAAAATCGAATGAGAATAATTTAGTATGTAGATCAATGTTAAGTTAAATTTCATACAACCAGAACATGAAAGTCAATACAGGAGATCTTAGAACTTAGAAATACCAACAAGTTATGGTTTCTTTTGCCATTGTGTTCTGCAAGGCACTTTGGCCTTGTATTTAAAAGATAAAAGTTCAAATTATTCCCCAGAACAATAACACCCAGCGGATTACTAACAAATGTTTTAGGTCTCTGTAAGAAAACACTGTGTTCTCTAGAGTTCATGAAAATTATAAGCTTAGCTTTACTTCTAAAAAAGTAATTCTGAAAACTCTCATGAGTTGTGATAAGAAAAATTTGATTAAGAATGTTCAAAGTCTTGATTGGTAAAAATACAGACAAATTGTAACATACATGAACCTCAGTGAACAAATGTACAATAACAAAATTTTATAGAGCAATTTATTTTTACAAGCCACATGAGGAATAACCAAATAATGTCAAAATCGTGATTAGACAACCAGCAATGAAATTTGAGACTATTGGCATGACAAATCCTGTTTCAGACCTTGTTGACTTAGATTTACTTGCACAACCAGAGTTTGCCAAAACAGGAAATAGATGTCTTATATACAGACGGCTCTAACCTCTCTACCATTCGTCTTCCAGAAGATAAAACAAATACTTCATCCTGCTCTGAGAACCACAGGTAAGTGACAACTGTTTTATTTCAAGGTGAATATTTTATTATGCCAATACATTTATGCCTTGTCAGTAGTAAGATGGTGTATTTAGTAAATTTATCTATGATTCTTCAAAACGCTGTTGATAACTTTTATTAAGAGTAATTAGTTAATACATTCTTTTTTGAGCTAAGCAGCTAACATATAAATAGCTTTATTATTTCTAAAGCATTTTTATCCTATTGATATTTAAATGAACTTTTAACCTTTCATTCTAAAGTAATTAATATAATTACTTTCCATGTCAATGACATTTAGAAACAATTATACTAGAGCTACCTTTAATAAAAAAACAAAAAACTATGGCTATATGTACGTGTATCCTTCCGTATCAGTAATCTGTACTAATAGTAACACAAATGGCTATGTGTCAATACAGGCATTATTAAAGATGGGAAATCATTAATAGTTTTAAATTGGTCAAAACAAAATTATAGCACTTACCTTGGGATAAAAAATATTTTATAAGGTCATCAATACGAAATACAATTTACCCCATGAAATGCACTCAAGTCAAAAAGAAAAAGCAAATAATTTTAGAGGTTTTCTAATTAAAAGTAAATCTGCTCAGGGAGCCACATTTATGTACGTAATTTAAATATAATGTCTATTTGCGTATATTTTTCTAAGGAAGCAATTTTCACATAGAATCTTGTATTCTTTGTCAAATAAGAAGTGCTTCTACAGAATCAGATATTAGGAGATCACACAAGTACCTAATGACAACATGAAAGGAGTTATTTACCACTAGAGGGAAGATTTTACTTTCAAAAAGTATTTTATTAAGGCTTGTCTTCCCTATGGCTAAATGCCGTCCGGGAAGCTCTGGGAGTACTTACACCACCGCCAGAGAAGTTCCAGTGTTGCCTCTTCTGTTAGTTAAAACCAAAACCAAGAATGTTTGCCTGTATGACTAAACCTATGAAGGAGGATCAAAAGAAATTAAACTGATAACAAATTTCAAGCCCGCGAGCTACCCTATTCGTCATGAGGTAAATCGAGGTTCCTGAATTGAACTGAGATTTATAAAAGGCAGAAGTAAATTGGGAGGAAGAGTGTCAGAATTCTCAAGTAATATATATATCAGATATGTTAAGAATTTCAGTGATGTTTTTGAGTAAATTCAAGTAAGGGGGAAGGAATTCATCATCGGGAAGAAAAGAAAATTGCTTTTCAGGAACAGGCAAGACAGCTGTTTTTATTTAGATATCTTTACAGATTTCCCGTATGATGAAGTCTAGCAGTTTTGCAAATCATCTTTGCATATTGGCATAGGCTGCTTTCTGTCTCACAGATACATGATGAGATGAAAGAAAGTGATCAAAATGATGTTTAAATATTACATTTAAAATTAGAAAATATTTCATCAGATACTTTTCTGTGTTGCGAATGGTATATAAATGTGTCTATAGCTATAACCTATAGTGCACACATTACACACAGGTGTAATGCTTTCAACGACATGTTTTCTGATCTGTATAATCCCTTAAAACTGTGATCCCCAACCCTGGCCGAGGACGGGTACCATTCTGTGGCCTGTCAGGAACCGGCTGCCGAGCTCCGCGCGCCCCTCCCCCATGGAAACATTGTCTTCCATGAAATTTAGGAACCAGCGGCCACCGCACAGCAGGCGGCGAGAGCGGGCCAGTATTTACAGCTTCTCCCCTTCGCTAGCATTCTGCTGGCATCACTGCCTGAGCTCCACCTCCCCACCCCCTGCCCCCACGCCGCGGTCTGTGCTAAAAGTGTCTTCCATGAAACTGACACCTGGTGCCAAAAGGGTTGGAGGCCGCTGCAAACATTTCTATCCTCTCTTTCTTTCAGGAATAAGGACTTTGAAGCTAAATAGTCTGGCCTTATCCCCTAGACCTATTACTCGCAAGTTTATGGCATTATTAAATCTCTGATCCTAGGACTGCCTATCTGTAAACTGGGGCATTGAGTAACATCATCCACTACCTAAGTTTTTATGAGTTTTAAATGAGTACCGTAAAGAGTGTCACAGTGCCTGGCACAAAACACATGATCGCTATATCTAGGCATCATTATGTGTGGCTCATTTAATAAGGCAAAGGGGTCTGGCCCTGAAAAGTTGCATGTAAATTATGTTGTCTGTTTATAAATTTAATTCCACCTACATTTACAGGTAATGCTTTTAAAAAGATCTGGTTTTGCTTTTCTCCACGTAATGGCCAGTTTTCCCAGCAGCATATGCTAGAAAATGTGTTCTTCCTCCAGTGTTTTTCCAATTTCAGTTTCCATTTCCTTTTTTTTTTTTTTTTTTTTTCTTTTTGGTGAGACAGAGTCTTACTCTGTAGCCCTGGGTAGAATACAGTGTACAGTGGAGTCATCGTAGCTCACTGTAACCTCAAACTCCTCAGCTCAAGCAATCCTCCTGCCTCAGCCTGCCCAGTAGCTGGGACTAGAGGTGCACGCCACATGCTTGGCTAATTTTTCTGTTTTTAATAGAGACAAGTCTTGCTCTTGCTCAGGCTGGTCTCCAACTCCTGAGGTCAAGAGATCCTCCCTTTTCGGCCTCCCAGAGTGCAAGGATTGTAGGCGTGAGCCACTGCACCCGGCCCTTCAATGCTTTTTAATGGTATTTTAATTGATCTTGTCTCCTAAATTTCCTGCTTATCTCTGTCAGTCCATTTTTTGGTTCCTACAATAATATCAAATTTTCATAAACAAAGGTTTGATGTCAATCTTAATAACCACTATGGATAGATACCCCAATTAATTCTTCTTTTAGAAGGTTACTTAGTTATCCAAGGGCCAATCAGAATTTCTATTAGAATTATAAATCATTATAGTTTATAATTATAATAGCTTAACCAGGATTGATATGTTTATCCATTTAAGAGCATGAAAAAAAAGAAAAAAACCTCTCAATTTGTTCAGGTGTTCTATTGTGTTCTTTATTAGAGTTTTAAAGTTTTCTCTAAAAAGGATTTCTTTTAATTTTTGGTTATTTCCTAGATATTTTATGGTTTCTGTTACTATTATGAGTGTTTTTTAAATCTTATTTTCTAGTCGAGTGTAGCCAATATATAGCAATGATATTTTTGTAAGTTGATAGTGCATTTGGCAAACTTGATTATGGTATATTCTCCAGATAGACAATTGTGTCATTTGAAAACAATAATAATTTTACGTCTTTCCTTATAAGACTTTCAAATATTAAATATATTTTTTTCTTATCTTAAGGCTTTGATCAGGATCTCTCTAATACTGTGTTAAACAATAACATTAGTCATTCTTTTTTGTCCCCAACATTAAACGGAATGTACCTAGAGTATCTCTAATAACCATTGTATTTGCTATAGGTATGTAGTATATGATTGCTACCAAATTAATGATCTCTATTTTCCTATGTTCTTTTTTAAAAGCCATATTTAGGGATTGAATTTAATAACCTTTTTTCCATGTGATTTTTTTCTGTTAATCTATAAATGTGATGAATTTCACCAATGGGTTTTTGATTTTGGAATCATTCTTGCAGTCCTGATATACCTTTACATGATCGTAATATGTTTAGTGTGTTTGAAATTGGTGAGTTAATATTTTGTTAGGATTTTTCGTTTCATCTATGAAATGGGCCTATGTATGATTTACTATTATCCTTATCTGTTATGAGAATCAATACCAGAATTATTTCCATTTTCTACCATTCCTCAGGTTACACCTTAGGAAGAAACAGCATTGGCAAGAAGTAGTCAAGCTGATTTATAATCACACAGCCCCAGGGGGTGGGAAGGAATAAAGGTACGACTGTGGCATTGGAGAGTGCTGTCACACATAGCTTTATTTTCATCAGTTCTGCACATTGGATGGTTTTTAACGTTTGCTTGGTGCTATCTTGTTGACATGTAGCACGAGAACAATTCTGTCTGTTGCTGCAGAATTTTACAATAAAGGGGAATCAATGATTGTCTTCAGGCAAAAGCAGGAACTACGAGGCAATATTTTACTACACGCCCCACCAGGCCAGCCACTGCCCTTGGATAGAACACTCTGCTCTACTTGACATTGATCATACATACACACACACTCACGCACACATGCATGCGTGCACACTTGTGCGCACATATCCATACACACGTTCTAGAAGTCATGAACGACTTTATTCTCCTCGGATTTTCTGTCTTTTTGGTACTTTATTGGAATCCCTGTTTCCCTCTAGCTTCTATAATTCCTTCAGACTTGATTTTGGGGTGGCAGCAAGAAGCCTGCCTATTTTGACATCATGACTGGAGTAAAAGCCAAAAACCTTGCTTTTTAAATGGACAGTTTGATAAATTTTTCTGTTAGCAGCTAAGCAAATTTTTATAATTTGCAAATCTTTATTTCCACAAAGTGAACTAGTAAGGCAAAGCATGACTGCATAATTTTCATAAGGATGTGTTTTTATCAGTTAATATGCAGTGATCTGTCATTTGAGAAAATAATTTTTTTCTTTTTCAAGTGAGTGTTTTTAACAGTGGTAGTCCTAACATCAGTGTGAAGAGGGAGCAATATGTTACAATCTAGTTGTACCATATACATTTATGCTTCAGAAAGACATAATTTGTTCTGCTATAGATTTGTAACTAGAAAGTAGTAAACCATCAACACCTGAAATTATAAATCTTTGAAATCCATGGATTTGGCTTTTCTCTAATGACATTTATGAGAATTTACTGATCTCTTTGAAAAAGGAAAAACACAGAAGGCAGAACAGAAAACCATATAAAAGGGGGAACCCATTGGCTTGCATACAGCAAAATAACTCAAGGAAAATAAATTAAAATAAATCTGAAGGTTCGTTCCTAAGAAATAGCAGAGGAAATTTGTAACTACACACATTTAGAAATTGTCTACATACAAGTGAATCACAGGAAGAGGAAATTATTTGTCTTAATTCTTTTGAATGCCTTCTGTGTGACTCTACCAAATGGAACTGCAAACAAAGCATATTCCATTTGCACTTGCTATTTGCAGCAGCCCATGAGGAAGAGGGTAGGTGGAGATAAAGGCTTTGGTCTTTCAGATGATGATGGCTCTTTTTCATATTCACCTCATTTGAAATGTTTACTCCCCGAGCCTCAAGTTGTGCTAGATTCTTCCCATCTCTCTCCAGAAAGCATTCAAATATGTCAGCATAAAAGAAAATATAAAACTTCACCCTCCACTTTTGCACACATGAGAAAATTCAACCAGTTTGCATTCTGGGTACTTCAATCATGGGCTACCCTAATGACATGCTAGGACTCTGAGGGCAAGAACCACATCTCATTCAGTTCACCATGTACAGCAATGTCTAACATGCAATCCTGGAAAAAGTGTGCAAAAGTTGATCAATGTCTGTTAAAAGAATGAAAAATACCTAATTGACTTGTGAAAGAAAATCAGAATCCATTTTTCCCTTTTGCTCTCAAATTCTCCAGGAAGCTCACTTGAGTTCATTGCCAAAGATATATGATGCCCAAGGGAACTAGGCTCCAAGAGCGTTGTCTAGAAGTTTAGAAAGCCTCTGCAATTCAACCACTGAGCAAGTACAGAAAGAACAATCCTAAGCCGTAAGGCTTTTAAAGGATTGTGAAGATGCTGGTCTAACCTTTCCAAACTCACAATCTGGTTATGGAAAAAAGCCAAAGGCACATGAAAAAATTGAAAGAAATAAGGTCCTACACATCAATCTGAAAAATTGAATACTATATGATCAAAAATTTGCTGTGTGAACTTTAAATCCTCCTATCCAGGGACAAGATTCATGTTTTTGGAGTTAGCTTGTGAGTTTCTTTGGGGAGAGGGACTTACAAATGTTCTTGAAGGATGCGGCTATACTCCAGGTCTGATGATTAACATGATCAGAGGCATAAGGTGCATATGATCAAAGGATATGAAGGTATAAATAAGACTTCCCTGACTAGAGTTATGGATAAAAGACTGTCTAATGAATGACGTCATAGGTTGAGTTCCTCAGATAATGGTAACAAAATCTACAGGAAGTTTATTAAGGAATGCCCTTGGAATCAATTCCCAAAGAAGAGAGCTCCTTTCCTTCTCTAAGAAAGAAAGCTTAGGCAGAGGTAGATAGAGTTTTGATATAGAGAAGGCTTCAGCACACAGGTAGTTCTGAAACCAAGATGATGTTTCAGAGTTGTCTCCAGCTGGGACAAAGAGGTCAGACCGTTTTACTCCACATCCACTAGGCATAGGATGAGGATGCTCTGGGAAGGGAGCATGACCATGGGCCCGTAGACACTCTTCAGCAAAGGCAATCCCTAAATGAAGGATTTCTGCTGGCAGAACTCTCAGCTGAAGAAGCAATCATGCCAAATGATAATGAAAATAGTAATGTGGATGTTATGACTTGCATGTATATGATGATTTTTATGTTTTCTTTTTTTAAAAAAATTCAGAATATCACGGGCGTACAAAATGCTTTCACACTACGTATTTCCTCAAATGTCAAAAGAACCTAATGAAGTGACCCTCTGTCACCATTACCCTAACTTGACAAAGGAAAATTTTCAATTTCAATATAGCTACCCAGAGATAACTGGGTGAAACAACGGCATCATCAACAGGAAATACGCCTGATTCTTAACACTTAGAGTGTACTTTCTTTTATGATCCTACCATGTAGCAAAGTTTAATTTCATTCAATGTGGGGCCAGGTATCTGTAAGACCCCAAAATGGCCTCCTCGTCACATTAAATTTGTGTGTCTGCTTTATACAAAATAAGTTCCTTTTTCTCTATGTTTTTCCTTTTTTATCTTCAAAATTTTCATCCTGTTCTACCTCTTCCTCTGTTCCACTTAAAAACTACAGTATAAACAAAGTCAAAATTTTCATATTGCTATGAGTTAAATTTTAATGTATCGAGGACCTCAAATTTCTAACACATTGTAGAAACATCTGTATAATTTTTATCCATTACAGGAATAGTCCATAAATTTTGTGTTCCTCCTTCCAATTTCCCATCTTCTCATCTAGTTACTGAATAGACAAGAATACTTCATTAAAATGTCCTCTAACCAACAAAGTTTCTCATTATTTCAAAAAAATTGCATAGTAAAAGTTCATCATAATGGAATATGTTTTTAACTCAAACTGGATATACTAAGAAAATATTATCTGAGCTCTCCAAGTCTTAGGGGTCTTATTTTATATTTGAAAGCCAACAGAAAAGGATGGATTTAATTGTTAATACTGTATCTATTTTTTTATAATTTTCCCAAATATGTGTTTGATAATCTACCAGGTGTTCGCCATCCAAAGATTAATAGTAAGGTATGACTGTTATTGTCAAGATAAAAAATCCATTAATGCTTTCATTATTACCTGGAACACCATGCCCCCCGAAAAGTACAACATAGTTAATAGGAAATTAATATTGACATTAAAAGAAAACTGGGGTTCTGTTCCAGCTACACACTATCGATGAAACCATCAGGAGGTCATTTAGTACCTCTGTGCCTCCCTTCTTTCTCTTACATTGACATCACAAAGCCTAAACTAGGGGATTCACTGAGTTACAAAAAAAATAACTGAAATAAAATTGTAGCAAAGTTAGAAGCACTTTACCAAGAGTTAATAATCTCTTTTTAATAAAAGTCCCTGCCTTGGTGAATTACCATAATTACAATAATGGGGGCTCATTAAAGAAATTGCAGGAGAGAAAATATCTTACCTTATGAAGATAAACTCATTCTTTTGTATTTCTGTTTAGTTTCTTTTGTTCTTTGCCTGGCTTTGTGTCTGATCGTAAGTTTTGTGGGAGGAGCGGATGAGGTTCTGTTTCTGTGACTGCCCTTCAGGAGATTTACAGTACATGCGTTCCCAGATCTCCCTACATCCCACGGTCATCAATGCCACTGTGTAATAAAACATCCTCTGGCACTTGTCTTAAATTTGGGCCCAAATGCCTATCTCATAGAGTTGTTGCCATACATCAATGAGAAAAACGATGCTGCCTTGAGATAGCATCCTGGATAACGGTCAGCAGTCACTCACTCTCTCGGTGCCTTGCTTGAACCTACTGCCAGGATGCAGACCTGGGGCTCCAAAAGATTTCAAATTACTATGTGTTATACACCTTGGAACACACTAAGAAATAACCTAACCCTCAGATATTAAATATGAGGATGCACATATGTTTGGTTGAGCTATATAACAAAACAACACAGACTGGATGGCTTAAACAACAAAAATTTATTTTCTCACAGTTCTGGGAGCTAGAATTCTGAAAGCAAGGTGCCAGCAAGGTTGGTTTCTAGTGAGGGCTCTCTTTCTGGCTTGCAGAGGGCCATCACCTCACGGTGTCCTCACATGGCCTCTTTTTTGGGCGGGTGGGAAGGGAGAGAGGGAGAGAAACAGAAAGAATACATTGTGGTGTCTCTTCTTACAAGGTTATAAGAACACTAATCCTATTGGATCAGGGCCCCACCCTTATAAATTCATTGAACCTGAACCACTTCCCTAGAGGCCCCATCTCCAAATATGGCCACACTAGGAGTTAGGGCATCAATACATGAATTTGGCCTTGAGGTTTGGGTGGGTGGGGGTGACACAAACATTCAGTCCACAACAGAAGGCTAAAGATCTACCATATACTGTTTGTGCTGCTTTTTGTTAACTTAACTTTGAAGCATAAGCATTTGCCTTAGGTCACAAAACCACCATAAATGTGTAGTGGCTTGTATGTCTAATGTACTGCAATAAGAGTATGCATTCTAATTTATTTAGATATTTTATCTCTCCATTATCGGGCATATAATTAATTTATAATATTCTTACCCTTATAAATAATAACAATGGGAAGAAAAATGTATGCCTAAAACTTTTCCGGTATAGTTTACTATTAGAATTCTAAGCAGTTAAATTAGTGAGGCAAAGGATGTGAACATATTAAAGATATTGATACAGACAGGGTTAGTAATCCCTTAAAAGTGAGAAATCAAATTATTATCTATTGTTTTAATATCCAGAAGAAGAATGTTGCCTTTTTGTAATTTGAGGCATAGTGCTAAAGACAAAGGTTTGAGAGGGAATTAGTTAAAACCATGGCTGCATGGGCGAAGTTGAGGAGAATGGTTTAAAAGTATGAAAGGAAAGCCTGTCATTCTTAGAGGATTTACCAGGGGTTCTGAGAATGGCAAGTGTAGGACCCAGAGTCCTGACAGAAAAGAAATGTTAATTTCCGATTTGAAGAGGTGTTAATAAGGGGTTATTTACAAAGGTGTAGGTAGGATTTAAGAACTAATGCAGTGGTATCCCAGTAATTATAAAAGTTGGAAGCTATTACTATTCCTGAATGGGCAAGGTGAGAGAAGCCATTCCTAGAACCTACAGAGAGTCACTGCACAGATAAGACTGTGGAACTGGGGACAAAGGGGGTAATATGTCCTTAGCATTTGTAGCTGTGCTTCAAGGGCTTCTGTCAAGGACTTCACTTGGTTCTTTATTTTCCCCACTGGGGGCATGCTTCTGGAGCTGAATCCACTATCATTCTGCCGGCACCTTGTGACAATCCTTCCCTTGTGACATTACCAATGAATTTGGGATAACAGAGACCATTACTCTCCTCACCCTCCACCTCTGCTCCATGTCACTCAGAAGCTCATGTACTAAACATTCTAATGCAGGTCTTTGTTCCATTTGTTCTGTTGTTCCAGCAATGACATTATTCCTGGTGTCGCTATTCCTGGCTGCTGGGCTGCTTCCATGCTTTCCTGCAGATGGATATGAGGTATGGTTAAGGTTGAAAATCTTTTGAGAAAAATTCAGGCAACCATGAGAGGTAGCAAGCTACTAGACCAATTTTCAAAAGTGAGAAGGGCTAGAGTGTCTGATATGTCGCAAAGTACTCATTGGTAGCTCAGGGTAGTTAACATAATTATCTTTAAAGCTGTGGTGACCAGTATAGGAGCCCCTAACCACATGAGGATATTAAACACTAGAAATACAGTCTGTCTTAATTGAGATCTCCATAAATTTAAAATACACAGCACACTTCAAAGACTGAGTGCAAAAATGGGAAGTAAAATGTTTCATAATGCATTTAATATTGATGACATGATGAAGTTATAATATTTTGGATATACTAGTTAAATAAAATATATTATTAATCATAATTTTATCTATTTTTTTCCTTTTTAAAGTGGTCACCAAAATTTTAAAATTGCATATGACGCTTGAATTATATTTCTATTGGACAACACAGGTCTATGGGTTTAAAAGCTAATGAAACTCCTCCTTCCCCAAGACCTTTTCTGATTTTCTTTTCTTTAACCCATTTCAGTGTGATCCTCACAGAAAACTAACAATATTTTTATATAATCTTAAGTGTCACAACTTCTTTACATGCATGGACACATTTAACTTTCATAATTGCTGTGTGAGAATAACTAGGCCTGTTTTTAAATTTTAAAGAAGAAAATTTACTAAAGGTATTAGTGTTTTTTTCCCTACTCTTATAATAAGTATCTGAAGGGCCAAAAGCTCTAAATATTTCTAAGATGTTGCCTTGCTTCAATAATCCCAGAAATAGTGTTAATTATTCTCTTCAATGATGGGGGGTATAGCGCCCATAGAAGCTGTTTTTTCTCTCCCGGCCAGAAAGTCTCTGAATGTGAGGAGCCGTGGTCTTTGCTGTTTATTCTCACACCTTCCTTGAACTCCTGGCACATTAGACCAGCTAGGACTCCTCAGACTGGAGAACTCTGACACTTGGTTCAATCTCATTTGGCGTTCAGAAATATTGTGTTACCTTAATCAAATTATCAATGTGGACACAATTCATTTATCGCCTAGGGATTCATTCAAGTAGTCTCCTTTCTTTCTAACTTATTTCCCAGAAAAATTACATTTCATGACCTTTTCAATCTCCTGTTACCTCTCTGGTTGGTTTCTTCATCTTCCTTTATAAAAGTATTAAGAAGTTAGATGTCAGAGAGATCCAGAATTATCTTTTGTGACACCTTCCCTGTTCTCAAACAAGAATTGATCCCTCCTTCCTCTGTATCTTGTAGACCCCTCCTATCAGTTTTGTTATCATGCGATAGTGTAATTATTTATTTATGCCATATCACCTATCTAATATAAACTCTGTAAGGCTAGATAGACATCATATTTTATCTACTTTATTTGCAATACTTTTTATATTTCCCATCATCTAATAAAAGCTCTATTGATACTCATTTACAAAAAAAAAAATGCATCTCTCCTTCAGTAGAATTTTCATCAAAAAAGCAAAATGAGTTAAGAAGAAGGAAATAATTACTTCTCTTTTATCTAGAACCAATTTTTATGACTTTTGAAATAAAACTACTTTAAGCAGATTTTTAAGGTCAATAGGAAATAATCCAGTAATGTTATTTTATACTTTGATGTAATGCAGAGATCAGCCTCTACTGATAATTAGCATGTGCATGCTTTCTAACTTAGGACTCACTCAGCTGTGCCAGGTCTATTGGCACAATGCCATTCACTAATGTTCCTTGTCCTTAGGAACATAAAAGCAGGAGGGGGAAATAGAAGATAGTAGATAATGACAATAAAATGTGGTCTAACCTGTGTTGGCAGTATTTGGAGAGTCTTAAGGGAACTCAGTGTGGCAGGAGGAGAGGACAACTTACCCCCATGTGTCAGATAAAAATCTATAAAGGGCCCTGTCCTTTTAGATTTGTATTTCAAAATCTTGCTCAAACTCACAATACATCATATTCTTGTGTAAATTTAAATAAGCAAATGGCTCTTATCTCTGTGCCAGTGATTCACACAGCCCCAATCCACTCTTCAGACTCAGACACACACAAAAATAAAAATTGAAAATATTAGCATACAATTTAACACTGTTATCAATTACACTTCTGTTAATAAAAAGACAAAGTCAGCAATAGTCCACTAATTGAATGACTTCACTTCCCTCAAATTGCCTAGGAGATTTTTTTAATGTGGTAAAAACTATCGTTTGAGTGATCCCATAAAATTTGCTACGTAATACATAAAACTGTTTTACTATTGAATGCTATACATGCACTTGGACTGGGCCTAAGCATTCCTTCTCTAAATGTCAGACATGTCAGGTGGAAGTTCCCTCTCAAGCTTCGGTGAATCACACGCCCCCACCCTTACCACTCCTTGTTGCAGCCCGAGTATGGATGTCTTAATAGTTTCTCTCATGTACCTACCTTTGTCATTCATTATAAGACATTATAGCTCATGTATCTAGAAAAATCACATTGAGACCTCTCTTGAAAGCAGAAATTGACATTTGTGGCCTCAGAGGAGTTTTTAGTTTGTCATGCTAAGAATTACATACCCATTCTAAAAGCTTCAATCTACTACTTTTCTATGAAAAAGTCATAGTGTCAGCTTAGATTCATTGGCAATGCTTAACAACTAATATTGACTTGGACTGGACACTTTTTAAAAATGATAACTGTTCTCTCTAACTAACTTATTTACTATTATTGGCCATTTTCAAAGTTGTTAAAAAATGATTCTAATTTTTATTTTCCTTTAGGATCCAGAGTTTACTTCTGTGTTAACCTCTCAAAAAGAAGTGCAAAGGGAGATCGTAGACAAACACAATGAACTAAGGAGAGCAGTCTCGCCATCCGCCAGCAACATGCTGAAGATGGTAAGAGGCAGCGTGTAAGGAAAGGGTGTGAACCAGCTGTGGAAGGAGCAGGCAGCTGGCCACTGGCATCTCTTAAGACCATCATGGTTTACAAAGTTCTGCCTCTATTTTGTTATTTCCTTGGAGCTGTGTTGTGGGCAGGCAAGGCAGAATTTCTTAATTTCTCTTTGTAATGGTGAAATAAGTTGCCAACTTTATAAGGCTATTTAAGTTATGGAGGCGGAATTAAAGTCAGATCTTTGAACATCCAGTGAAAGGCCATTATGTTTTTCTGCTCACTATCTTCTCTCTCCTAATCCAGAATCAGGAATACCTTTTCCCTTTATGTTCAATGCCATTTATGGTAAATAACAGTCCACTTTTCTGGGCCCAGTATCAAAGGCCACATGTATCCAAATGTGTTCAGGGAGTGAAAATAAAGGGAGCAGAAATGAAGTATGCCAGCTAATTACTGTTGGAAAAATAACCTCAATATCTCCACATGTTTATCAACACGTAGAGTATGACCATGACTAAATACCTTTTAGGTGTTTCTTCTGTGCTATCATAAATAATCTGACCACAAACAATTTTAGATTTTTCAATCGCTTAGGGCAAGCATACTGTCTGTATTTCTTTGTGGGACAGAAAAAGGCACACCAAAAAATATATCTTTGATTACTATGAAAATCTGAAGGTGCTTCTACAGAAAGTTTATAATGATATAGGTCAACCTATCAACCTGATTATAAAGCTAATGCTTCTTTGAGGCCTGAGTCATTAAGTGGATGTCCTTTTTTTCTCTCTTTGTTTTAGGAATGGAGTAGTCAGGCTGCAGCAAATGCCCAAAAGTGGGCAAACCAGTGCACATACCAACACAGTACTGCACAGTTTCGAAGAACCAGTACGTAAATTAGTAAATGTTTGTTGAATAAATGAGTAAGCAAGGGACCATTTTATGATGTTGCATTACGAAAACTTTAAACGCTGCTTCTAGTGATGCCTTTCTCAAGTCGAAATATCTCTGTAAGTAGAGACGATTCGGAAACACCACCTTGTGCTTACTGAATGCTTCATATTTTACAAAAATTGTCTCACACAGTATCACATTTGTATCTTTCAACCAGCTCGTGAGTAAAGCAGGTTATGGATCATCTCTTTCCCTAGTTTAGAGATTACAAAACCAACTGTCTGGAGAGAAATAATTGGCAACTAATGCCATATACGGGAAATTTGAAATTAGAATTTCTAACTTCTAAACCAATACCTTTCTTGTGATATTATGCACTCTGTGTTTTGAAAATAATTATTATTGTACTTAAAAAATATGTTAAATGTTGCCAAACTGTTCCTGAATTTTACTCAAAAACATTTAACATTAGCATTTACTTTTACTATTTTCTTTTTAATTTTTCATGCCAAGTAAGCCAAGACTTATATGTTCTGGGTGTCTAAAACACATGCTATATTAGACTATAAGACATTACCTCTACCTTAAGAATCATCAGCAAGCAATATGTTATCAAGATGAAATATTATGTGGATGAACTATTAAATAAAATATTTATTGAATTATCAAAAATAACACAGATAAAGGCAAACCCAATTTGAAAGCAGTAAATAACTGGCCTGTTTGGAGGATAGGGCTGCCATTGTTTTATATTTTTGATATATAATTATAATAAAATTATGAAAGGAAGTGACTATATCTAGCAGAAGATTGAAAAAAATAGTCTTAAAGATCCCAATCTACTGTTAAAATTTTAGCTTCTTTCTTTCCCTTTTAAAGGATTTATCCAAGAGTAGATTACACTTCCTCTAAGCAGCCTGTGGACATTGCATTTCAAGTCATCTAAATGTAAATATTAATTACAGGGCTTGAAAAAAATTTGAAATGTTTCTGGGCTGCAGGGCACTTTTTTCCTGATTCTCTGAAGAGAGTTTGGCCTGTGATATTCTGATTTGCTGATTTAGGGGAGACCCATAAACTCAGAAAATATTGCCCCTTATGGAACCATTTGCTTTATGTTTAGGGCTCTTAAAGACTGAGCATCAGACTTTTTTCAAAGTTCACACAAAATAATAATCCTAAGCATTTATTCAGATTCCTATATATGAAAATCTCTAGTGAGGATGGGCTAGAACAGGACAGAAATTACTGTGTTGGTCTCTGCCTTCAGCAAGCTTATAATACAAAACTGAGAGAGTACATGAGGCATACGCATGTGATAAACTTAATGTGTAAATGAATCAGTCCAGAGACAGCAGACATTTAAGTGTGAGGACTTCTCTATCCACCTAAAGTTTTGCTTGTTGAGGCCGGCCTCAATGTATTGGACACATCTGGCTTCCATTCACTTTATAGCCTATAAAGATCCTAGGCACCATTTTTATATGTAAATCGTTAGCAACTATGAACACAGTGTTTGTGTCTGTTTGTGTGTGCATTTTGCCATTGCATGTTTTATTGTTTTCTTCATGAATGATCTGTTCCTTCTTAGACGTAAGCTGTGGTGAGAATCTCTTTATGTCAAGCGTCATCACTTCCTGGTCATCTGCAATCCAAAAATGGGATGATGAGAAATATGACTTGATCTTTGGTGTAGGGCCAAAGACTCCCGATGCAGTGGTCGGACATCATACTCAGGTAAAGGGAAGAAGCAAAACATCCTCTGCCCTAAGTGCACTACAAAAAAAAAAAAATCTCCAAATTTTGACTGGTTTCAATTTCAATGATGCATTTGGGGAAAGACTTCAAGTGCATACAGAATAGCCTAGCATTGGTGGGTATTTCAGCTGTGTGCTATCATTTTTCAATAGCCTAGAGCAACAGTTCCCAACCTTTTTGGCACCAGGGACTGGTTTTCTGGAAGACAATTTTTCCACAGACAGAGGGTGGGGTGGGGTGTGGTGTCAGAGCTCAAACGGTGATGCCAGCGATGGGGAGCGGAGTGGCTGTAAATACAGATGAAGCTTCCTTAGTTTGCCCGCTTCTCACCTCCTGCTGTTCAGCCTCCTGTTCCTAAGTTTCATGGAAGATAATTTTTCCACCAATGGGGGAGAGGTGGAGCTCAGGCTGTGATGTGCGCCCAGTTCCTAACAGGACAAAAACCAGTACAGGCCTGCGGGGACTGGGCACCACTGCAGGGGTTGGGGACCACAAGATCCTTGAGGATCTTGGTAAGAAAATATACTCTATTTTTCTAACAGCCTAAATAGATAAAGTAGGGAATGTACATGGAAATGTAATATTTTAAATTTTTTAATTTGATTCAATAATTTAGCTGCATATATCTATTAATATAAGGCATATGAAAACAAAGTGCCTCAGTAACATTCATTTCAGTTTTTTATTTCCTACTATTTGTTTTTTAATATTTCCTTTTTCTCTAACATACTCTCACATTCTCATTTATGGGATTGTAGGTTGTTTGGTACTCTTCTTACCTCGTTGGATGTGGATTTGCCCACTGCCCCAATCAAAATCCTCTAAAATTCTTCTTTGTTTGCCAGTATTGTCCTGCGTAAGTAGACACTTTAGAGTTTATTGTCAATAATGTCAAATGCAACCTAGTATTTTTAAATTATCATACAAAAACAGACTAAAAATCATATTTCAGTAAAGCAGAGGGAGATAACCTTTAGAAAAGTTTTCTAAAGTTGAGACACCTTCAACCAACTTCTCAGAAAATTCAAGTTTTCAGTTCCAGTTCCAAGTATTATCAGATAGGAAGCTCTGTTTCCTCATGCCTAAAATAATTTGTCATCTCTCCCGGTTGCCTTTCCCTAGGTCCAGGGAAAGGTTCAGTTTACTTCATGAGTACGCGTAGTGTCCAGTTCTCTAGATTTGGTATTATCAGTTCTTGCTAGGTTCACATACTAGAAAGTGAAAGATGGACAGTGAGGTCAGGGGGGAACATGGGGTAATAAATGGGAAATGACATATTTTAGTGATTTCAGCCCTTTCTGCTCAAATGTTCTTACTCCTGCTCATCAAAAAAATGCCACATTATATAATTAAGAAATGATTAAATCTTGGACTTCAAAGACTTTTCAAGAGATCCTTAATATATTTCAAATAGTCAAGAAAAGATAATATCTTACTTAAGTCTTTGCTTCTCAGAATTTACCATGAAAAATACTTTGAAGGAACAATCCATTAAAAGCTTGATTTCTTAATGATCTTGGTTTTCCTGCAGGAAACCCACCCCTTCCTCAAGCAATATGTTTGAGCTATTCACAAAAATAATCCTGTGGATATATTGAAGATATTTACAAAATACATGGTAGCTTTAATTCATTTTTAATATTTGAAATCATTCACCCCTAATGGGGGAAGGGTTCCTTTAAGACCAAGCTTCCTACATGATTTATTTTGAGGCTATAGATAACCCAGGAGATATAGCATTCCAGTTTGTGAAATATGACCTTCAACGTCATTTTTCAGCAAGGACCTGTTGGTGTTTAGTAGAGAAAATTGAAAGGCTTTAGGAGACTGCATCCAAATGCCTGGCCATGAGCGAAGGGCATCTGGAGCCAGTATCTGAAGTGACAGCGGGAATGAAGAGTGAGAGAAAGCAGGGGAGAGAGAACTTCCAGAACACTTTTATATCTATTTCACAAGTCCTCCAAGAGTTCACACACGGGCAGCTATAGTCCATGTGGGGAGGCTGATATTCAGCTGCACTGCCTTGGACGCTTGACCAACTTGGGGCAATCAAGACTTTGACTCCCATGTATTTTCAGATGATAATGACCCACAGGATAATAATCATCAGTGAGGTACAGAATCATCACTGTAAGACAAGCACACCCTGGAGATCGATGTTAATGAAATCTTTTTTTTTTAACATTCCCATTTTTGGTAAACCAAAAATATCACACACACATCACCTCTAGACATTCCCAAACTTTCCTAAGTACAACCTCCTTTCGCAAACACACACGAAAAACTACATGAAAATCACTACCCCATCTAAAAGGCAAAGATTATGCTGAAGGTTTACTTACCCTAGTTTGTATTATAGAAATTATGGTATTTTTTTCCAATTTTAATTATAAAATTACATTTAACATTATTATTTTTCATACTGCAATCTCCTGTGTCACAGGAACTTTTCCTATCTCTCTAGGGGACATGTTTTACCCCTAGCCAGCACCTTGTGGTACATTGTCTTAGGAATTTGACCAAGTCTATTGGGAGATGAAGAGAGTGTTGCCACATTGAAATACACTGTAAAAACTGTACACTTTAGTTATCCTATTTCAGTTGCTCAGGTTCTGAGATTTTATAGTCCATAAAGTGAGTGAATGTATGAATTATTCTCTTTTCATTGTTATCTGAATATATACTTAAAAAGATTTAATAAATACCCATGTATATTTGGTGACTGATGCTTACCTTGGAGCATAAATTAAACAGAAAAATGAAAAGTATCTGACATTTTGTATTTCAAATTTCAGTGGAAATTCTGTTGCAAGACTATATACCCCTTACCAACAAGGAAAACCTTGTGCCAGTTGCCCTAAAGACTGTGACAAAGGACTATGCAGTAAGTTTGAAGTGATTAACTCACTAGTATAATAAAATGAACTGACATTTCTTTTGAAGAATTAGGAAATCTTCTGAATGTAACCAAGTTAAGCAATCTTCATGTAAAAGACAAAAAAATAAAAAAAGATAACAGAGCATTTTTAAGTAAAAGTTTTATACTATTCAGTATCTATGCATTATTTGCAGTGTAAAATTTGGCCTGTTATCATATATAACCTGAAGAAATATCTACCATCAATGTTACATATTGGTATATATGAAAATGTTTCTGTGGAAATAATTAATTATAATTAAATATAAAGCTTTTTTCATCAAAGTTAGTGCCATTATACTGAAGGTGGAATTTTTTAAATAAGAAAACAAATATACATCTAAGGTTGTGAGATTGTATAACATGGCTCAGTTCAGAGAGGCACACCAAATATTGCAATTTCTTATATGCTAATGAGTTTATCATACTGCCTCATTTTTGCCACAGTGTAGTTAGAATCATCAAGTTTAATTTAACAATCACTTATACTTCTCTTTGCTAGTAATTTTAGGTACATTTTTAAAAGTCAAAATCAAATCTGTCTATAGTACTAGCTCACAGAAGCCTCAAAAACATTTTAGCAAAGAGAGGGAATAAAATAAATATCATATACTACCTCATTTCCAGTGTTGTTATTAATAGAAGTACAAAGAGTTGATATATTTTTAATTGGAATATGTTATTAAAATTATCATGGACAATACAGTTGACCCATTCACTGAGATTTTCACCTTTCAAATACACCTATCTGACTAACTTGTAGCACTTTTTTCGGACTGAATTATATAGCTATAATTCAGAGCATTGATAATATCAAAGCTACAAATCAACTAAAGAAGAAAAAGCCAAATATTCACAGCTCTACTGAATGCTATTTTCTGAGGAGCTTGGAATTTGTACAATTAAGCAGCCAATTGAAAGATTTTAAACAGAAGAGTGACAAGATCTGAACTGTGTTTTATAAAAGGCTCCTGATGATAGTAAGAAGAAACAGCTGGATGAAAGTCAGCTAGAAAACTGTCGAAAAACCTCAGCTCAAAAACAAATGAGTATCTACTGCATTAGGCCAAATGAATGAAAAGACATAGGTTTGAGAGATAGGAAGAAAATAGAATAGTCAGTTTTCATTACCTATTCTTACTGGGTGCTGATAAAAAAATAGAGGGAAACAAGTTCTGGTTGATTCCTAGCTCCTAGCTGGAATTATATAGTAGTTGGGAGAGCCATTTCTCTGAGACAGGATGAATTGAGTGAAGGGTTGTGGGGGAATATCAAAGAAATGTCAAGCTTGTAGATAGAATGACAAATTTAGTTTGAGATGTGTTGAGTTTGTGGCCACTGAAGGACATCCAAGTAGAAATGTCTGATAATCATGGTGACATTTTCCCCACCTTTTACATTTTCTATTGGCATCTTCCCATAATTATTACTTACTCCTGAGAGAAAGACTGGTGGTATTAGAGTCAGAGCAACTGTGCCCAATATAACTTTCTGCAACAATGAAAACGTTCAGTATTTTCACCGCCCTGTAACGTAGCCCTCAGACACATTGGCTATTGAGCACTTAGAATGTAACTGGCATTGCTAGGGAAGGACCTGAAACTTTAATTTTATTTAATTTTAATTTGTGTAAGTTTAAGCTTAAACAGCCATGTGACTATGGCTACCATTTTGGATAGTGCAGTTCCAGAGAAGTTCATTTAAATTGATTTTACTCTGCTCAGACTTTGATTGAGGAAAGAATGTCAATTTATTCTTAGAAACATTTCAAAAAGATCAAATTTAAAAAGAAGCAATGGATTCATCAATGTGTTTAACTTACATTTCCTCAGGATATAAAATGGTAATCATAGTGTAATGATGTCAACTTGTTTGCTCGGTTCCCATTCACATTCAATATATTGCCTGTGTTGCTGCTATGGAAGAAAGTGATAATGAAATGACTAATTTCTGTGTTTTTATTTCAGCCAATGTTTGCAAATATGAAGATAAATATAGTAACTGTAAACAGTTGAAGGACGAGTTTCACTGTACACATCAACTTGTCAAGGATAATTGCAAGGCTGCCTGCAATTGTGAAAACAAAATTTATTAAATGCTCAATACACAGTAAACAGGACCATGTGGAGAAAAGCTACATAGTCTACTTAGATTTCACATCTACTTAGATTTAACATATTCTAGCAGAGAAATTGTAGGTACATTAGCTACAAATTTGATTCCAAACAGTAATGGATCTTTTTCTTTTGGATCTGCCTTATATTTTACAAAAATCTCCTTTACACAAAGAATTAAAAAGTTAAAATCTATGGCAATGACTTTGAATTTTTATATTTAAATTTTGTGATTTAAATTTAATAAATTTAATTAACTTGAGGATTCTGAAAGTTGTATTCTCATTTGACTAACGCCACTAAAACCCTGGATGGCAAGTGAGAACCATGTTCCTGGGACCAGATGTACAAAAAGAACAGAATGTGATATCATTTTCACACGAACCCTGGGCTACAGCCATTTTTTCCCAGCTTCACTGTCCAACTGCACATTTTCAAAGAAGTGTTCACATATGCTGTCTTAATTCCTGCGTGCGCACTCATTCTTCTTCCCACGCATCTGGCTCCCATCCTCACGACTAAGTTGAAACTGTTCTTCCTAAAGAAACTCTCACTTTTATTTGGCCAAGATCAATAAAAACTTTTGATTCTTGATCTGCATAAATTATACAATAGAATATGATCTGGCCTTCATTTTTAAACCCCTCTTCTCCTGGACAAATCTTCCTTTCAAAAAAATTCAAAATAATATATGTAAATACTCTCCCTCCGAGGAGGTAGAACTCAGTCCCCTTCTGTGTGACTCTGAATTGAGTGACTTGTTTCCAAAGAGTAGAATATGGGAAGGGAAAAAATAGTAACTTTACAGTGGAGAAATATGGCAAATGCCATCTTAACCCAGTGATCAAAATTTATGTCACCAGTGATAAGTCACATAGTTTCACGTACTTCAAACTCTATGTATTCATTCTAAAACCTCATAATCCCGGACTACTCATGAGTTTAAAACTTCAGCAAACCCAAACTGAGGGATATTCTACAATATCCCTGAGGTATTTGAAAGTACTACTGAACACTGTAAAAATCGTGAAAAATAAAAAAATTCCAAGAAACAGTCATGGGACCACAGAAGATTTGAGAAACATGAGAACTAAATGCAATGTGGTATCTTAGATCAGATCCTGGAAGATAAAAAGGTCATTAATGGAAAAACTGGTGAAATATGAATATAGTCTGGAGTGTTTTTCATAGCAGCATTGATTTCTTAATCTTGACAAATGCACCAGAGTATTATAAGATGATAAGTCAGGAAAACTGAAACTGGGTGAAGAGTATATGGGGACTCTCTACACTATCTTAGCAAATTTTCTGTAGATCTGAAAAAAATAATCCAAAATAAAAACTATTTTTTAAATAACAAACCAAGAACTTCATTTTCTTAGGTCCATGACACTTCATACTTTTTCTTACAGATTACCTGGTGATTCTTTTTTTTTAATTTTTAATTTTTATTTTTTAATTTCAGAATATTATGGGGGTACAAATGTTTTGGTTACATGGATTGTTTTTGTACTGATTGAGACAAAGTTATAAGTGTGCCCACCACCCAGATAGTGTACATTGTACCTGTTCACCCATCCCCCTTCTCCCCCCTCCCATCTGCATGATTTCCATTGAGTTTTATTTACATCTACTGCACATGAGTACTGATCAATTAGTTCCAATTTAGTAGTGAGCACATGCGGTGTTTGTTTTTCCATTCTCACAATATTTCACTTAGGAGAATGGTCTCAGTTCTATCCAGACTGTTACAAAAGGTATTAATTCATTTTTTATGGCTGAGTAGTAGTACTCCATGGTATACATTTACCACGTTTTGTTAATCCACTCATGTAGTGATGGGCACTTGGGTTGATTCCACATCTTTGCAATTGTGAATTGTGCTGCTATAAACATTCTAGTGCAAGTGTCTTTTCAATAAAATGCCTTTTTTCCTTTGGGTAAATACCCAGTAGTGGGATTGCTGGATCAAATGGTAGGTCTAATTTTAGTTCTTTGGGTAATCTCCATATTATTTTCCATAGAGGTTGTACTAATTTGCAGTCTCATCAACAGTGTAAAAATATTTCCTTCCCTCTGCATCCATGCCACCATCTATTGCTTTGGGACTTTTTGATAAAAGCCATTCTCACTGGGGTTAGGTGATATCTCATTG